>VDFB02104826.1:0-23239 GCA_007258455.2 Sequoia sempervirens | reverse complement strand
AATGATTTTATGGATCACAAGAGGAAGAATAAAGGACAAGGAAGACATTATGAACAGAGGAGAACATCAGTACATGGGGATTTGCATCAAGCTATCAACAAGGTTATGCTTCCACATTTTGATGGGAGTGACAACAGTTCAACAAGAGCTTGGATACAAAAGTTAGACAATTATCTAGCTCTTAGACCCATGGCAGAAGAGGAGGCGATTAAGTTCGCTACGCTACACCTAGATGGGGTGGCGCACGAGTGGTGGTACCATGGCCTAGTCACTTTAGGTCATGGGTCAATCACTACCTATGATGAGTTCACCAATAGGCTCATAGAGAGATTTGAGAAAAAAGATCCTGAAGTGCATTTCATAGAATTGGCACAGCTTAGGCAATATGGCACAGTTGATGCCTACATAGTTGAGTTTCAGAGACTTTCAGTCATGGTCACAGGAATCACTGAGAGGCGTTTGGTGATCCTATTCAATGAAGGATTGATGGAGCCACTCAAGGGTTGGATTAAAGCTTTTGATCCACCCTCCCTACAGGAGGCAATGAAGAAAGCAAGAAACATGGAGTGGGCTGCTCCTAAAGCAAAGTTTCAATCCAAGCCATCATTTCACAAAGGGGATAAAGGAAAAAGACATCATCATAGACCTCATCATAAGGAGTTCAAACAGCATAAACCTCATGTCACAAGATTGGATCCAGAGACACTTAACGAACTCAGACGAAAGGGGTTATGTTTCCGGTGTAGAGAAAAATGGTCCCAAGATCATATTTGCCCAAAAGGAGTCAAATTTCATCAAATCGAATACTATTCAGCTGAAGAAAGTAATTCTGATTTTTCAGACCAGCAGTCTGATTTTGATGACAGCGAAGTGGAAAGAGCTCCAGAAGAGTCCGAAGATGAAAAGGGAAGTGGAGGTGCTTTGGCTCAACTTTCGAGCTTTCAAAAGAATGAATCTTTCAAAGTTCGAGGGATGATTAAGGGGCAGCGAATAGTTGCCTTGATTGACACTGGAGCAACGCATAACTTCATTGATGAAGTTGTGGTGGCAAAGAAGGGGCTGCAAACAGAAGATTTTGAAGGCTTCAAGGTTATGGTTGCTGATGGGTTTCACATTTCTTGCGCCAAGAAATTTCAAATATGTCTATGCAATTGGGCAACTATGAAGTCAAGGATGACTTCTATGTGGTTAGCATTGGAGATACGGATGCCATCCTAGGCATTCAATGGCTGCGTTCTCTAGGAGAGATCTCTTTAAATCTGCAAACTATGGAACTCAAATTTCAATCCGATGGAAAGAAGTCAGTTTTAAGAGGAATGTCTAATGGTGGTCCTTGGATTGTGTCATTCAAGAGAATGGCAAGGCTGATTCAGCATGATCAAGTTGAATGGGCTGCGGAGTGTATGATTCTTCCAGCTAGTCCGGTTGATACAAAGAGGGACTATCCTCCTGATATTCAGTCTCTACTCACCAAGAAGAGCAAAGTGTTTGCTGATTTACCTCCTAGACCACCTCCTGAACGGGGTTCAGAGCATGTCATAGAGCTCAAGGAAGGGGCTAAGCCAGTTATCACAACTCCATATTGGTACCCTAAGAAGTAGAAGGATGAGATTGAAAGGAACATTAAGGAACTCTTGGAGATGGGCTTCATTTGCCCAAGTAAGAGTCCCTTTGCTTCAACAGTTGTTCTTGTGAAGAAGAAGGATGGTACCTCCGCATGTGTGTGGATTATGGTGCTTTGAATCAAAGCACCATTAAAATCGATACCCTATTCCGAGGATAGATGAGCTCATTGATGGGCTACATGGAGCCAAGTTCTTTTCAAAGATCGATTTGAGATTGGGCTACTACCAGATTCGGATGAGAGGATCTGATGTTGAGAAGACAGCATTTAGATGTCACTATGGCCACTTTGAGTTTTTAGTCATGCCATTTGGATTGACTAATGCTCTGACTACCTTCCAGTCTTGCATGAACAGAGTCTTTCAGAAGTAGTTGAGGAAGTTTGTATTGATATTTTTTGATGACATTCTGATTTTCAGCAAGACATGGGAAGAACATCTCAAGCACTTGGAGGAAGTGCCTAGCATCCTAGAATCTGAGAGCTTATTTGCCAAAGAATCCAAATGTGAATTTGGAATGAAGGAGCTACTCTACCTTGGTCACATAGTCAGTGTTGAAGGAGTGAAGGTTGATCTTGAAAAGATCAAGGCAATTGTTGATTGGCCACCTCCTGAGAACTTGACTCATTTGAAAGGGTTCTTGGGTCTTTGTGGATTTTACCGAAGATTTGTGAAGGGCTACTCACAAAATGCTGCTCCTCTTACTGACCTCACGAAAAAGGGGGCTTTTTGTTGGTCAGAAAAGGCTCAAACTACTTTTGATAAGTTTAAGAGGATCATGAGCTCTTGTCCGGTTTTGGCTATTCCAGATTTTTCCAAGCCTTTCGAGCTACAGTGTGATGCATCCGGTGAAGGAGTTGGGGCTGTTTTGATGCAAGACAAACATCCCATTGTGTTTGAGAGCAGAAAACTAAGAGGTGTTGAGAGGACCTACTCCATCTATGACAAGGAAATGCTCGCCATTATGCATGCATTAGCTAAGTTCAGACAGTATTTGGTGGGAAGCAAGTTTGTGGTCAAGATTGATCACAATAGTCTCAAGCACTTCATGCATCAGAAAGATTTGAACGAGAGGCAACAAAAGTGGGCGAGTAAGCTTCAAGCTTATGATTTTGACATTGAGTATGTCAAAGGAAAAAACAACATTGTAGCTGATGCTCTATCTAGGAGACCCCATTTGAGCTCATTGTGTGAGCTTACTGTTGATTGGAAGGACATGTTGCTTGCTGATTATGCCAAAAATCAGTTTGCAACCAGCATCATTGAGGGTACTTTTCATGACGAAAGGTACAAGGTGGTTGAAGGGCTGATACACTACAAGGGTAGAATCTTTTGGTGGCTGATTCTAAGCTCAAAAAGAAGATTTTGTTGACATTTCATGACATTCCACTTGCTGGTCATCAGGGGTTCTTCAAGACATATAGGTAGATTCGGGAAAGATTTTCTTGGAAAGGGCTGAAAGGGGAAGTTCAACGCTACATTCAGGAGTGTCCCACTTGTCAAATGAACAAGAATGAGCATACTCTACCAGCTGGTCTGCTGCAACCTCTTCCCATTCCCAATTAAAAATGGGAAAGCATATCCATGGACTTCATCACTGGGTTGCCTAAGGTCCAAGGCAAGGATTGTATCTATGTTGTAGTGGACAGATTAACAAAGTTTGGTCACTTTTTTGCCATCACTAGTTCATTTTCAGCAGCACAAGTGGCAGATTTGTTTTTTCATGAGGTGTTTAGATTGCATGGGTTGCTGAAAAACATTGTGAGTGATAGGGACAACAAGTTCCTAAGCACTTTTTGGCAAGAAGTCTTCAGGATGAGTGGTACGGTGCTTACTCCAAGCACTAGTTATCACCCTCAAACCGATGGACAAACAGAGATAGTGAACAAATGGTTGGAAGGTTATTTGAGAAACTATGTTTTGGAGCAGCAAAGAGCATGGGTGAAATGGCTTCACATAGGCGAGTATTGTTACAACTCCTCTTTTCACATGTCAATAAGGATGGCACCTTTCATGGCTTTTTACGGTTATGAGGCTCCTAGCTTTGCTGATTTGGTGTTTGGTGATAGCAAAGCCCCTCAAGCTAAGGATTTGTTGCAGCAGAGTCAAGATATCTTGAAATCCTTGAAGAACAACCTTCAGATAGCACATAATCAGCAGAAGATGTACGCTGATCAGCGGCGTGTTGAGCGCTCTTTTGAGGTTGGAGATATGGTTTATCTTCGACTGCAACCTTACAGATAGTCTTCTTTCAAGAAGAGTGGAGCTGAGAAGCTCAAACCTCGCTTCTATGGGCCATTCCAAGTTATCAGAAAGGTTGGAGCAGTAGCTTATGAGTTGGAGCTACCTTCAAATAGCAGAGTACACAATGTCTTCCACGTGTCTCGCCTCAAAAAGGCACTTGGACATAATGTTATTGCTTCATCACAGTTGCCACCTTTGGATGAAGAAGGACAGTTAGTCTTGATACCAGAAGAGATTCTTGATTCCAGAGAGCGTTCTTTGAGAAAGAGAACAATTAGAGAGTATTTGGTGAAGTGGAAGAACTTGCTTATGGAGAATGCGACTTGGGAGAATGATGAGATTCTGTAGCATCCAGGCTTGCGATTGCTTGAAGACAAGCAATCTTGGGGAGGGCGGACTGTAATGTCCCCTTCTTGAGCATGATCTTTTTTGTTGACCGTTGGCCTATTCTGAAGACCCGTAGGCTACTCAGGGGTGAAATTAGGGTTTCATGTCTAGAGGTTGCTATTGCTCGTGGATTGGTGTTTGATTTGCGGATTCTTTTTGGGTTTTCAGAGCTCGCGGTGATATGATTTTCTTGGCATTCCGGGCACCTTTAGGAATTTACTATTTTTGTAAATTCTATTTCTGGCAGTGGTCCTATTGGTTTCAGCACGGTTGGCGCTCATCTTTAGTCAGTTCAGTTGGTTTGACCAATTCTGGCCTTGGGGTGCATTTTTGGAGAGATAAGTTCATTTTATTTAAATAATGCTATGTTAATGTTATTTTTTAATGTTGACCCCCCCCCTTGGCCTAGCTTCATCATTTCATGTTGTTCTTAAAAGGTGTTCTCATGGGTGGGCGCTTCATTGAGGAAATTTGTTATTATTCAAAGGTCTATTCCATGTTGAGTTGGACGCCATCCTTGAAGAGGAGGTTAATTTAAAAACCAAAGTCAAATATTGCTTGGAAAAGTGGGACGCCTTCTCTTGGTGGGAAAAGGTTGAATTCAAAATTTGAAATTAGGGTTTCTAGAAGCTTCTGGATGGGTTCTCACAAAATTATAAAAGGAGGTCTTGGGTCTTCTTTTGGTTATCTTATTGCCTACAGTAATGTTACTCTGCCGGAATGGTGTTGGACCGCTTCGAGGAATGAATGCCTCCTAGCCTTGGCATTGCTTCTTGCTTGCAAAACAACAACTAGTGATGAGTTAGTGATAGTTGAGAGGACTTTGTAGTGAGAATTGCATTGTAGTGTTGTTTTATCCTTTGGAGCTTAGTTATTTGCATTTCATGTCATTTTCAGAAGTTGCTGATATTAATGCTGAATCTGTAGTTTTATTCATATCTCTGAAAATAAATTTATTATCATTCTGGGTACTGATCATTTGTGTTTCCCTGCCTTGAGCGACCATTCTTGCCAAGTTTCAGATTTTATAAGCAAGAATTGGATTTTACATGAAGAAATCGCCCTTCCTTGAGGGCCGTTCCATTTCAGCTTGCTTGGAAATTCGTGCAAAAATAATGTGCAACATTTAAGGTCAGTTTCTTCATTGGTATTTGGGCGCCATCATCTTAGGTAGCTTATGCACTTTGTTTGGAGTCATTTGGTTAGGAATTGAGGGAGTTGTGAGCATTTCATTAAGTTTCTGTACTGCTGTGATGCAATTTCAGTCCTTGCCCATTTATATCAGTTTGCATAATATCAGACATTTGAGTTGGGATAGAGTTGGAAATCATCTAGATCATTGAAGGGGTACCTTACTTACTGCAGCAGCATTATTCTCTTAGTATTCTATGATTATTGGCAGGAAATCTTTAATATTGTAAGCTGAACAGTAGTACTGTCAGCATTTCTCTTATTCTTGCTATTCATACTTTGTATTGCCCACTGAATAAGTGGAAGAGGTTGGCTTGCCGACTATTTACTTTGAGTTACATTGCAGTTTTAATACCTCCGCCATATGGTCGCCTCATTTCCATTCTGGATTGGGTAGCACATACTTGGTGTCGAGTTACTTTCAGCGTTGTAATTGATAGGGAACCTCTGACCATATGCACGCCGTCATCTGGCGCATTCTTGGTTAGGGTTATTTCAGTTTGTGCATTGCATCGAGATCCTCTGACCACATGCTAACACCTTGCCCATCTCGGGATCCTGGTGTACATCCTTGGTTAGAGTTGAATTCTACATTGTTTAGTTATTTGCTAACCCTAACGGGTGCATGTTGTTTGTAATCGCATTCCAAAAATTAAAAAAAAATTGGCTCGGAATATTTCACTTGGTGAGATTACTCTTAATTTTCAGACCATGGAGCTGAAATTCAGATTAGAGGGTAAGAATGTGGTCCTAAGAGGTATGTCTAATGGAGGGTCACAGGTTGTGTCTTTCAGACGCATGGAGAGAATCCTTAGACATGATCAGGTAGAGCGGGCAGTGGAGTGTCTTATTATTTCTATAGTTATAGAAGAGGTGAAGAGATCATATCCTCCTAAGATTCAGGTTTTGCTATCCAAGCTAAACAAGGTTTTCAGTAGCATTCCACCAAGTAGGCCTCCTGATAGAGGTATTGAGCATGTGATTGAGTTAGAGGGGGGGTTAAACCAGTTATCACCACACCATACAGGTATCCCAAGAGGCACAAGGATGAAATAGAAAAAAGCAATTAAGGAGCTTTTGAATATCGGGCACATTAGATAGAGTAAGAGTCCATTTTCTTCTTCTGTTATTTTGGTGAAGAAGGATGGGACCATGCGCATGTGTATAGATTACAAGGCGTTGAATAAGAAGACCATGGGAAGAACACTTGAGGCATTTGGATGAGGTATTGGGTATCCTTGAGAATGGATCCTTGTTTGCTAAGGAGTCCAAGTGTGAGTTTGGTATGACAAAATTATTATATCTTGGACACATAATCAGCTCCAAGGGAGTTAGTGTTGATCTTGAAAAGATCAAAGCTATTCTTGATTGGCCTCCACCCACTAATCTTACATAGTTGAAGGGATTCTTTGGATTATGTGGTTTCTATAGGAGGTTTGTCAAGGGATTATCTCAATTGGTTGCCCCACTTATAGATTTGACCAAGAAAGGAGCTTTTGTTTGGTCCGAAACAACACAACAATCTTTTGAACACTCCAAGCAATTGATGAGCACGTCTTATTTTAGCTATTCTGAATTTTGCTAAGCCTTTTGAGCTTGAGTGTGATGCATTAGGTGAAGGTATAGGGGCTGTCCTCATGCAAAGAAAACATCCAATTGCATTCGAGAGTAGGAAATTGAGAGGTGAAAAGTGGTACTCCATCTATGACAAGAAGATGTTGGCAATAATGCATGCCTTAGCCAAATTTAGACAATACCCTATTGGAGTGAAGTTTGTTGTTAAGATTGATCACAATAGTTTTAAATACTTCCTAAATCAGAGAGATCTTAATGAGAGGCAACAAAAATGGGTTAGTAAACTTCAAGCCTATGACTTTAACATATTGTCAAAGGGAAGAGGAACATAGTGGCTGATGTTTTGTCAAGAAGGCCACATGTGTGTTCAATTTCAAAGATATCAGCAGAGTGGATGGAGAAAATACAAGCTGAATATGCAAAGAATGCCCTTGCAAACAACATTCTTGATGGCTCATTACAGGATGACGGGTACAAGGTAAGTGATGGTCTCATTTTCTACAAGGAAAGGATTATGTTAGTCCTTGAATCCAAGATCAAAATGCAGATTTTTAAGACATTCCATGACATTCCTATGGCTGTTCATCCTGGGTATTACAAATCATACAGGAAGATCCGTAAGAGATTCACATGGAAAGAGATGAAAGATGATATTCTTAAGTATGTTCGTGAGTGCCAGGTGTGCCAACAAAATAAAAATGAACATACTTACCTTGCTGGTTTATTGCAGCCCTTACCAATTCCTACTCAAAAGTGGGAAAACATCTCGATGGACTTTATTATAGGGCTTCCCAAGGTGCAAGGGAAGGATTGTATATATGTGGTAGTGGACAGATTGACCAAGTTTGCTCATTTTTTTGCTATTTCAGCAGGGTATACAGTGGTATAGGTGGTAGATTTGTTCTCTAGAGAGGTGTTTAGATTCCATGGAACACCTAAGACCATCATTAGTGACGGGAACAACAAATTTATGAGTTTGTTTTGGCAGGAGTTGTTCAAATTTTGTGGTACAAAGTTGACTCCTATCACTAGTTATCACCCCCAGATTGATGGATAGACAAAGATTGTTAATAAATGGGTGGAAGGCTACCTATGCAATTATGTTTTAGGACAACAAAACGCATGGGTTAAGTGGTTGCAGTTTGGGGAGTTTTGCTACAACTCCACCCTTCACATGACTATCAGGATGTCTCCTTTATGGCTTTGTATGGTTATGAAGCTCCTAGCTTCATTGACCTACTTTTTGGAGATTGCAAAGTGCCTAGAGCTAGAGATCTTCAGTAGAGTTGGGACGTTATGAGATCCTTGAGGTATGATATACAACATGTGCAAAATCTGTAGAAGTTGTACGTTGATTAGCATCACATTGAATGGGTATTTGAGTTAGGAGACATGGTTTACTTGAGATTGCAGCCTTATAGGCAGTCCACTCTCAAAGTGGGTTGGAGAAGCTTAAGCCCCATTCTACAAACCATTCAGAGTCACTAGGAGGGTCAGAGAGGTGGCTTATGAGCTTGAGCTACTTGAGAGTAGCAAGGTGCACAATGTTTTCCACATTTCTCGCCTTAAAAAGGAACTTGGGCAAAATGTGATTCCTTCTATAGAGTTGCTTCTCTTGGATGAGGAAGGCAAATTGATATTGATCCCAGAGGCAGTGATTGATTTCAAGGAGTGTACCCTACGGAAGAGGGTTATCGGGGAGTACTTAGTGAAGTGGAAGAACTTGCTAGTGGAGGATTTGGGAGAGTGAGCAAGTATTACAACATCCATAGTTGCGATTGCTTGAGGACAAACAATCTTGGGGAGGATTGTAATGTCCCCTTCTTGTACCTAGTTCAGTATGAGTTTTCCATTAGCCTACTCCCGGGTTCTTATAGGCTAAGTGGATATGGTTAGGGGACATAGTGTCTTGTGATGAGCCTTTTGTGGAGGTTTTCTGAGTTTCCCGATAGAGTTGCTATTTTTAGCAGTGACTATTTTTAGTAAGTTCTAGTTGGACTCCGATCGGATCAATTGGGAGAATTGACTCACTATTTTTAGCAAATCACTATTTTTAGAAGTGCTATTTTTAACACTTGGTCATGGCCTCTATTCCTCTATCAGTTCAGTGCAGTGGTTTCCAGTTTTGGCCTTGGTGAATTCTAATGTTTTCAGAGAAATATTTGGTCTTCGTCACTTAAGTCTTTTATAAAGTCACTTTATGACTTAAGTGAAGGGTGATAGGTTCATAAGAGACCCCCTTGTTCATCGCCTAGGAATGTGGTGCCTTCGTTATTTTTAAAGGCAAATTTAAGCATCAAAGGGATGCCAAGGTAAGGAGGCGTTAATATTTTTTTTTAAAAGATTATTGTTGCCTCCAAAAGTGGACGCCAAGTTAGAAGGGGAATAAAGTTAAGTAAAATGTTTTAAGTTGAGAGCTCTAGTTGGGTCAAACCTCTTGGAGGGAAAAGAATTTGAATTTTGGTTTCCATAATTTCGCCTTCATTCTATGTATTCTCACTTGAGCTCTCATTTGGTTATCTTGGCTTTGGCAACTTAACGTTATGCTAGAGGAATGCTTCCTGAGTTCATCTTTGCTGGTTGGAGGATGTAAACCCTTCACTAGATAGCTGGTTTCGGTGGTGAAAGATCCACCCTAGCTGGTTGGGGTTCGAGTTATCATATCTTTTAGTGATTTTTGGTTGTTAGGTGATTTTGGAGTTGAATATTATGAAGATATATTCAGTATTTTGATGTAGGTTTGTGGGGTTTGGTGTGGTGTGAGTTTAGAGAAGATTAGATTCAATTTCAGAGTGCTGGTATTGATTTTCTGAATTCTAGAAAGGCTTTTTCCAAGTAGCTGGGAAACATAATACTGTTCATATCTCCATGGATTGGAAAGATATCATTCTGGGTATTGTTCCTTTGGATTCTTCACAGCTGGGCGACTTCTTTAGACTATTCATTTGTGGTGTGTGCTAAAAAACTGATTTTTGTGGCAAAATCACTCCTACAAGGAGGCCGTACCATTCCTCTTATCTTGGGGTTTCAAACTGATTTCCAATCTGCATTATCAGAGGTCTGTAATCTGCCTTTAGAGGGGTTCTTGCATTGTAAAATGATGGCTTAATGACAAGGGACAGTTTGGGATTGATTAGCACTTGTACAAGCTCGTTCCGTGTGGAGTTGTAAAGTGTTGTTGTTCGTTGAATGACTGAAAAGTGCACTGTTTGGTTTATGAACAGGTCTGGTATTAATTCCTTTGAGCTGATTAAAGTTTGTTAATCAAATCTCTTTGATATTGTAATAGAGTTATTATATGCTTTGATGTAATGCAAAGATATTCTCTTGCAGTGTTATGATATTTTCTATGTATGCAATCATAATGTTGAATGAGTCTTGAAGACAAAGCACTTCTGCATTTCCGTCTACTTCTGAAAACAAAATACAAAAAAAATCAGTGGTGATCATTACACTTGCATAGTCGTACTTGGCTCCATTAATTGAATATGAAATACAATCTCTTCCATTGAAGGCCTTGAGTATTAGAAAGAATAGTGCTCTCTTCTCCCCCCCAAAAAAATCCTTCTCCCTTTTTTTCAACATTACATAGATATTTATACTGCTTAATTTGAATAAAGAGCACTAAAATTTCAAAACTGGGAGGTTGCATGCTAGGAATTTGCCTGACTAAGCTCAAATCAGCCTTTTAGACGGTGATTTGGATAACATACTTGGCATGTATTTCCTTCTTGAAGTTCTCTTTATTTCATTGTTAGAGGAGTCCTCCTTTTATGGTATCGAATGAATATGAGGAATCCACTTGCCTTGCACTATGTTTATCTTCCACCAGCGGTGCCAGATAAAGCATGTGCTAGTTGTGACAATGTTTTTGATAATTGTTGAGGCACCATGTGTTTGTTTTGTGGCAATATATTTTTTAAGAATAATTTCCTTGACACAAGCTCTACTAGTAGTTGATGTGTTCATTTTTGACCAATGGTGCAATGGTTCAAAGTTGTCAGACTAATACTCTTGAACTAGTGCATGCATCACTGATTATGGGGATGATTGATTGTTTTGCTTCCTTGAGACTCCAACTCTTATTTCTTGCCTTATATCAAAATGGAGGACCCACTTTGTCCATTGTTTTGGCCAATGCCGCAAATAGAATGAGGTGTTAGTCTAACAATGTTTTTGAGTGCTGAAGTGACATGTATCAAACAATGCGGGTTGTCCTTGCTTTATTCCTTGATTTTTGTGAAAGGATATTAATAAAATTGGTTCCATTAGTTTGGCTGATTCACCGAGTTACATCCAATAACACAATAGTTTCGAGTTGTAAGACTGACAACTTCGAAAAGGTGCACCAACCATTTTGTCCTCTTGGTGAAATGGTGGTTCTGCTATGTCGAGGGCTTTCTTTGGGATCTTCCTTTCTGTGGAGCCTGCTCAAGCCAATGTGTCAATAGCTCACTAATGGCACAATAGAAAAGAGGTGTCAGACTGACAATATCTTCCTATTGTGCAAGTTGTTGATCTATGAAACGACCGATGGTGAGGATCTGTTGTTGGTGCTGTGGGCTAAAGAAAACCTGCATAGCCATTGAAAAGTCCTACAACTTATTGAAATGCAATATGAAAAACTATGTAATATTTTGCAGCACATGAATTCCCCAACTGAAAGGGAATGAAAATTGTCAGCTAGAAGAAAAGGAAGAGAACAAGAAACACTGTTTAAACTTTAATGCCATCCTAAAATGGTGAATTCTTCTACGCTATGGTGAAGAGCTCGACACCTACACTAACATATCTACTAGGAAGACTGAGGCGTGCTTTGGCAATTTTTAGATTACAGATTTATATTTTCTATATTCTTCTATTTTTCTCTTTTCTCTGTGTTCTCAGTACTTTCTACATTTTCTCTGTATTTCCATTTTGTGTACTTTTTTTCTCCCGCAGTGAACTGGTTTATATATTTTCTATGATTGAAATTTCTGGTTTGAATCAAGGCTACGTGAAGTCTGCAATGGTTAGGAATACTGATTGTTCATGTAGAGTGGGACTATAGCTGACTGCATGCAAATGAAGCGGCCATCACCATGAGGCCAAAATGCTGCACAAGTAGGAGGCTCTGTTATAACTTAACTATGAAGGCACCTAAAAAAAGTCAAACCACGTGATTAGTTCATTAGCATTAAAGTAATCAAATGTTGGCTTATAGCAAGGCCTTTTTTTTGAGATAAATGGTATTTTGATCACTCATCAGAATCTTGGATGAAGTGCTAAATTTTGCACTCAGTCTGTGCCATTTAACTGTTGTTTTATCTTTACAGTTATAAAGTTTTGCTATTTAAATTCTTTCTGGTATGAGCATGTATAATTAATGTTTTGATTAATGTTTAAGGGGCTCATTAGATTAAGAGACTTTACTTTATTCTAACACTAAATTTATGTTCTTACAGTCTCTTTTAAAACAAAATTTGAGTACTTGCAGGGGCCTTCTTGCCAGCAAAATGTACGAGACGGCCAAGGGAATTGTCAACAATCTGATTTCACTTATACACACATATGGATTTGTTCTGAATGGTGCAAGGACTTACTACACTAATAGAAGGTACCAGTTTTCCTTCCTATATTATTTATGACTTGATATGATGGATTTTGGATATGTTCTGGAATCCGAATGGTGCTAGGAATTACTACACTGATAAAAGGTATTGAGTTTTCCTTTCTGATTTTAAAATGACTTGATATTATGGATTTTTGGCTGAGTAGATCATTCCTTTCAATCTAGTGAATCCCTTGCTCACCGTTGAATAATTTCCCTGCTTGAATGTGAAATTTATTAACCAAAAGAACAAAGTTGCAGAGAGAAACCAAATGATCTACAATATTAAAATTAGGAACTAACCTTCCAGAAAAGTCTGGAAAAAAAATTCCAAAATCCAGGATAAGAATAAAAGAACCCCAATGGAGGCATACAAAAGGAGGAAAAGGCCAGAGAGAAGTCTGCCAGCCTGAAAAACCAGGCAGCAAAATGTAACACAAAGCACTAAAAAGTTAAAGTGATTCTTAACTTAGCTTTTAGATTATGAAGCCTCTATCTTGTTACTTTATGGGTTCCTCAAGTATCTGAACAAAGCTCATCATTTGAATAAGGTGTGTACGGTCTTTATGTTGTTCTCTTCCATCTTAATTATATATAAACAAGAGGTGTAATTTTTCCATTGTCTTGTATGATATCTGACAAACATGGATTCAGGTAATTTGCAGTAGAGAAGCAATTGTCGCTACTCTCTCTCAACTACTCATGGAGCATCTGGGTTCAGTGCATATTCTGTGGAAGTTATCAATTACGTGTAGCCACAGAGAGCTTGCTGGCTTCCTTAAGAACACAATTTAGTTTTCCATGGTCTCTTCCTCTGTATTTTCATGGATCCGTGGGGCCTAAACTAATTTCTTGCGGGCGCATTAGGGGTGATTCATACAGTTTCCTGCTTGGTTTGTGGTAGTTTTCCCTGTAGAGTTCCCTGTACAAGTATTCTTGTGGCAGTATTGGTATGTTTCAGTGAAATACTGTTCTGTGAATCAAATGCAACATCAAAAGGAGGAAACTGAGCATACTTAGGTCAAGACAAAAAATATAACTTAATATGTGAACATCCTGGCATGTACCATTGCTTGTAGATGCTTCTTATTATTTGTTATTGATGTTTCATGTTAATTATCGTGTGGTAAATTGTTGGCTGCACAATAAGCTTTACTGGTTATTTGATGGCATGATTTTAAACAATGGATACCCATTGATTTTAGGTCCTAATTCAGATGTAATTTTGCTAATGTTGAGGATCTATGAAAATACAAACTGTAGAATGATGTCTTTATTCTTGTAAGGACTCATGTGTCTTATGTTTCTAACTGCTATGTATATAATATTATGTTCAACTCTTTGCTCTTTGAGAAAGAGCTTTGCAAGTCATTCTGACTCAAAGGAGAATATCCTTTTGTATCAGAAGTAAATTATTGAAATTCTGGAGAGCATTTGGGCATTACATGTATCTTCCAAAGAGAGTATCCCATTTCTGAATTAGTTCAATTTCTACATCTTTGTTTTGTTTGTTTGTGAAGGATTAAATTTCTTCTTTCTTATTGCTTTCTTTTATTGCATACCTATTAAGGAGTTTGACTTAGCATGAATATTGTTCATAATCAAGGGCTTGAGAGACTTAGAATGTTATGTAGGAGTTGAAGTTCGTTTTTTCTTATTGACTTGTCATATTCAGGTTAGCCTTGTGCACGTTGAATGAAAAACAGTTGCACAGCTACATTCTTACAAATACATTTGTTTTGCATGCTTTGTAGTCAACCTCCTCTCCTTAGTGCAATGGTACGGTCCATTTACACGAAAACAGGGGACCTTACTTTCTTAAAAAAGACATTTCCTACTTTGCTGCAGGAACACAAATTTTGGAACTCAGGTAATCTAAACTCAAACTATGGGTTTCTTTTAACAGGCTGGGTACATTGCATTCACAGTCTTGTAAACTAAATAGAAGAAAGTTTTCTAAAATTTCATGTTTCACATTATTGAATTTGATAAATATTTCGATTCCATTATACACATCTTTTATAATTCATTGTTGCAAATGAAGAATATTTAAATCCTATCCAAGATTTGTATCGCATTAATATTGAAATACTTGCATCATATTGCTGAAGCTATTCATAGCTGCTAAGGGAAAATATGAATAATATTTGAAACAGGTTTCCATAAAGTTACTGTACGTGATGTGCATGGCATCAAACATTCTTTAAGCAGATACTATGCAATGTGGAACAGTCCTAGACCAGAATCTGCAACAACTGTAAGTTTTAGATCTCATCATGTTCTTCATGATTTTTGAGATGTGTAAAGGCTGTAAATGATATAAAACTTTTTAAAGATATAGTAGAGGGGGGTTCTATAGGGTTTCACACTGTTGAAATAAAGTTAAATATCTGATTACATACTAACAAAGAGCAACAGAAACAAAAAGCTCCATTAAGAGTACCCTGAACAGAAAATAACATCTACATAGATATATCATCCATCATTAGACCGAACACCAAAACAGTGAGAAACTATAGCAACTTTCCTCAATGGCCATACAACTGATTAGACAACATCCCATTGTGCCCTAGGCACCGGTGATGCATGCCCAAAATAACCACCTCTTTAGTCCATAGCTCTTTTGCTTGCCTTGGCCTTGCTCAATGATGACCAACTATGGCCAGAAAACAGAATCCATAGCATATTTCCTTTCACCAAGGGGAACAATGAACAAAAGGACCACATAAAACAGGAATGGAAGAGTCACTTCCAACCTCCCATTTACCATGATGATGATGAACATGCAATTCAACTAAAACCTTTCATACATCTGAACAAAACACCTAGAGGACACCAACTTCTTGCCACAGCTCCTCAATATCTGAAACATTTTGTACCCCTTGAGCAGGTGTGGAGATGGAATCTTCCCCTTCTGCCCCAACCACTAAGGGCTTTCCTTGTCCTACTGTCTCCTTCTTATTGGTAAGAGCCACACCAAGGAATTGATTGGGAATAAATTTTGATTTGATTTGATTGTGGTTCTATGTCTCGGATCCATCATCGGATTGGATTTTTCTCCTCTGGCTCTCTTTCATCCTGATGATGGATCACGGAGTGTGATTCAAAACATTGATGCAAAAAATCCTTACACAATCGAATCCAGAAGCAATACAAATCTATGATATGGATTGTGGAAACCTACTATCTTTAAGAAATAATTGTACCAATCATAACCTAACAGAAGCATCAGGAACAAAAAAGGAAAGTTTTGTGATGAAATCACCTCTTATTGCCACTTTGGAATGCTTTCCAGCCGCTAACCCTAGGGCCTTAAGCTCTTGACAAGCAAAAATGCATTGCGGATGCCTATCTGTTAGTCTCCCATTCATCGGCAGCACACCATTGTGCTTCCTAGACTTCATGTCTTCCATACCTTGCTAGAGACACTGCCAGAATCCTGCCCAAGCAAATAGCAACAGGAATCCTATAGTTTGCCACCTTTTTACCATAGTGACTAAAAGAAAACTCCTTCATATTTTTTGACTGCAATGGACACCACACTACAAACACCATAAATGTGTCCTGCTTGCTGCGATGCAACTCTTAATTGAAAGAGCTCCTATGAAATGTACTTGCCATTGTCAAAAGCACCAAAGGCCTATTGCCAACCCTTCCTAGCCAACCAACAACACATGCAAATTAATTCTACATTGTGCTACATAATACTGAGAGACATTGGGACCATACAAACCTCGGGCTAACAAAATTCAAATGTTCAATGAGGATTTTGCTTTATATATGACACTAAATTTGAACATGTTTCTGCTCTTGTACTGTATAAAGCGGTTAGCATATCTTTGATTCACACCTTCATTGGCAAAGTAATCTGTAGCCGAATTTTATTTTATTTTACAATATATGAATTTTGTCCTCTCAAATTTCTCCTTCAGGCTGAGAATCTCTTGGACTTTTGCCTTTATTGATAACTTGGATCACTGCCATAGAACCACCTTTGGCAATTAGATCAGAGCTTTTAAGAGAGACAACCACTTCTAGCCCTGATATCAAAGCTTCCCATTCAGCTTCATTATTTGTTTGTATACCTAGAAAAAGAGAGCCATCACAGCTCAATTGCCTTAAACTATCCTTGATCACAAAACTATCACCTTCTGAGCCAGGATTCCAATTAGCTGCCCCATGAAAGTTTAATTTTGGAAAACCTTCTGGAGGTGGGGCTCAAACCCCTTGTTGAGATATTGCTTCCTTTGGAGCTATATGAAGAGCTCTTGTTTGAATTCCACTTAAATCTTGAACGAGGGAAGGTATGGAAAGATTCCAAGCTTTTAGAACTGCCATTTCATATTTCAACAAGGAGTGCTTTACTTTAGCCATTTGGGACTGTGCATAGTCTTTAAAAACAGTCTCAATTCTTGCTCAACAATCATCTGTAGATGAAGGTTTTTCTCAAAAAAACTTAGCATTTCTTTCTAGTCCTATTCCCCATGGACGGCACAGGAAAACTATATTCCAAAGGCCTTTTTAACCCTCTGTGCCTCGCGGCCAGCTACATAGGAGTTGCTTGATCAAACCTGGAAGGAACCTGAATTAACCCCTTCTTGATAATAACTTTGTTCCATAATCCTACCAGAAAAGAACATCACAGAAGCAAATGATTAACAATTTCCTCTTTCTTTTCACATAAGCAGCAGTGAGAGGGGCCTTTAAACCCTGTAATGTGCAAATTATAATAGGTTAATATTTTGTTCTAGGCTGCTAACCAGACAAAAGCATTGGCCTTTGGAGGACTCACTGAACACCAAATTAGATTAGAGGGCCCACTCTCCAAGACTGGAGAGCATTGCAATATTTCACAAGCCTGTATCAAGAATTCATCATATATATTTTAATATTTGTCTTATTGCTGTTCCATATTATCTTAGCTGGACAATGTAAGCATTTTATCATTATTGGGTGAAGAAGCAAAGACAGCAATACTTTCTATTCCTTAGCAATAGGAGTATCATCAAGCCTTTTGCTGTCAGAACCCTGATGGATCTCAATTCGAAACCCTAACTGAGATTTTGTTGTTTTTGCAAGTTTTGGTTTTTTTGTGTTTTTGATGAGTTTTCAGACAAAATGGAAAGCTGCGATTTTCCTTCTAAAATGCTAATAAATTCAAATAAATTCAAAACTTCATACAATAAGCTCAAATATGCTCAGAGAACATGGGCGCACCATTATATTATTTTTTTAGAGCTTTTACAATACTAAAATCTGAATAAAGAATGAAATACATGAAATTTTATTGAAGAACCTGGATGGCGGCTGTAGCAGCAATAAATGCATGAAGAAAATAATAAATCCACTTTGCTCTCCAATCACAGGCAAGAAACAATCTCTAGCACCAAGGCACCCAAGATACAATCACCAGAAACTGAAGAATATATGCGTTCCTCTGGAGAAGAGAAAGTACGGCCTGGGAAGTACAGAAAAGTACGGCCTGCTGCAGCAATAAATGACAAAGTACGGCTCCTTGGGAAATGTGCCAACACTCTGAAGAATGATCTCTGATGAAGTCGCCTTTATGGACTGATGAATAACTCTGTAAATCTCCGTCTGAATAGATGAATAAGCACAATCTGTGACCTCTGTGTGAAATCACCAGGTGCAAGCTTCAGCTGATATTGCACACCTCACCGGCCTAATCTGAAGAGTTTTCGTTCTCCAGAAACGTCTGTCTGCCAGAAACCCTAGGGTTTGCAAACTCCAATGCTCAGAGCAAAAAGACAAAAGTCGAATAATAATCTCATAATAGTTCGATTTTGCCTTGAGTGAATATATATTTGCCTTTGAAAAGTTCGACCCAAACTCCTTTAAAAATAATCATTTAATAAATGATTTAATATGCCTTTTTGAACTTAGGAGAAATAACAATAATTAAATGACGCCTTATTTAATGAATAATATTTATTCATTAAGTCAAAATAAATCACTTTATTATAAAGTATTAAAATACTTTATAATATATCATTTAATCACTTAATATTTAAATATATTAAAAGTGACTTTATTATAAAGTCAAAATATTAAATATTTAATAAATCATTAATATCCTTATTTCTCCGTCTGGTCACCAAACTGAATAACTGGGTCGACTCTGAGCTGAATAGCGTTGGAACTGCGCCCCGCCTCCCAAAAATAGCAGCCTGCCAATCTATGCACTTTCTAAAAATAGAAAGCTCCCTAAAATGCACTGGAAGATTCTTAAGGCCTAACCCGACACAATCGTGAAAACTGAGCTAAAACACCGAGTAATCGCCTCCAGAACTTCCCAGACACTTCGGCTACCCACGAGGATCTAATAATAGGCTAATCCTCACAATGTGCCTCTTGAATAGGATGTACCACATTCTTGTATAAGGTAAATGTCCCTTCCTGATGTCTAGGTAGGAGGACTTAATTAGGCCTATTTTATCTCTGGGAGGCTAATGTAAAAAATTATGGAATATTTTAATTAATTAATTAAATATATCCTAAGTACGGTTCGTCTTGATTCATGGGTGCGGCTTAATGTGTCTCAAAGCAAAATTTTGGGGGTGGGTTCGTTCGGCTCTGGGTTCGCTAGTACAAATTACAAAAACATGTATATATATATATGTATATATATATATGCAGCCTAGAAGCATGAATTAGGATTAGAATATCACATAACAATTAACATCATATAAACAACAAAACCACCATAAACTTGAATGTCATCTAAAACATGCATGATAAATATTCATTGTTCAAACTTCAAGTTCAATATTACAACACTTTTAAAGTTTTAATCATCAAATGGATTCTCTAAATCATCCATATCAATGTCAACATTGACATTAGATGAAGTAGGAAGACTAGATGAATCACAAGTAGTGCCAATGGCACCATCACTAGCACTACTATTGTGCCCATGCTCCTGTTGGATATCTGACTCCTCATATGCAATATGTTGGGAACTACAAGCATCCAAGTCAATATCCTTTGGCACTATATCCCACAGCTTCGTCTCCCCTTCCTTGTAGTTAGGTTGTTTGTGTGAAAGGAGACACAAGTTGGAATGCACATATACTAAGTTCTCCGCTTTTTTTGACAGCAATTTTTTGCGCTTTATTGAGTGGATGAAAGAATATGTGCTCCAATTCCTCTCAGATGCGGATGAACTAGCAACCTATGAAGACAAAGTAAACAATTAAAAAATTATAAATGAAATTATGAAACTTTTAAAACTAAAATATGAAAATTTATTAAACTTACTTGTGATAAAATTTTGATTGCAAGGGGCTGCAAATTTTGGAAGTATTGTCCATGGAAGTACCACCAAGAATGAACATCCTTTAAGAACCTATCACGGGAGGCATCAACATCTAGATGATTTGAGTGCACAAAATTAGTGAACTCATCCGTGACTACACTCCGCAAATCTCGATCAGGGAAGAGTCTCACAAATGCTGCCTTGTACCCTTCAACCACTTCTAAATCTCTATATGGAGGAAGCCTTCCTGGTTGTGAAAGAACCTGAGAGCTGTAGTATTTTGGAGTCAATGCAAAGGCAAGAAGGTGTAATGGAGTTGTCATTTTGTTCCATCTTTCTTCAACAATTGTTTGCACTTGTTTGAAGAAAGTCTCTTCAGGGTCTTGCTCTCTTGCATTTATGGTTCACTTGATCTTCTCAAGCATTGAGTCTATACCATCATATATCTCTCCAATGTATGGCTTGTCCATGTCAGTATAGCAAATCATACTCAAAACAGGCTCGATGAAGCTAAGGAGATACTCCACATGATCCCACCATGAGTCATCTAATATCATGCTCTTAATCTCTAAGTTACCTGTCTGGCTTTAAATTCTGCCCGGGTTCGAGAACCCGGTTCGCTGGTTCGGGATTTTTTTTTTTTGGGTTTGGGTTCGTTTTGGGTTCGGTAATACAAAAACATATAAAAATCAGAAATATATACATATTTGCAGCAGTAATTAAGTTCAGAATACACCACCATATTAATAGTCAAATAACATAGCAAAAATACACCACCACTTTATACTCAAAAGTCAAATGTCATGATATAGAATTATAAATTAAAGTTTACAATCAGCCATTAATAATTATTAATTATTGATCATTGATCAATCTGAATCATTTGGGTCATCAAAAAAAGCAGCATCATTAGATGCTAAATTTTGTGTAGAACCACAAATAGCATTAGTGGCACTCGCACAAGCACTGCCACTAGCACTAACAGTACCGCTCTCATGCTCAGTAGTAGCTGCTTCAGGCTGATAGTCATCATCAATATCAAGTGCAGCGAAGTGACTTGTGGAAGCATCCAAGTCAAGCTGCTCTGGCTCAATATCCCACCTCCTTGTGTCTCCTTCTTTGTAAGAACTATCCTTGTGTGTAAGGAGGCGCAAGTTTGAATGCACATACACCAAGTCCTCAGCCTTTTTTGAATGTAGCCTATTGCGTTTTATTGAGTGGATGAAGGAGTATGTGCTCCAATTCCTCGCAGAAGAGGATGAACTAGCAACCTATTAAGACCAAATTAAATTAATAAATAGTTAAGAGTTACAAAAATTAACTAAACAAAATTATTAATTAAAATTTAAAATTAAAATTACAAATATAAATTATAAAACTTACTTGGGATAAAAAATTTATTGCAATAGGTTGGAGGTGCATGTATTCTTGCCCATGGAAGTACCACCAACTATGAGCAGCCACCCTACACTTGTCTCGAAGAGCATCCATATTCTGATCAACACTCCCAGAGCATGCAAAAGCCATAAACTCAGCCCTCACTCGATCACGTTGGTAACGATCACTGAAGATTCTACGAATTGCTGCCTTGTACCCTTGGGCCACTTCACCATCCCTATATGGAGCAACTCTTGATGAAGTAGAAAGTATCTCAGGGCTATAATATTTGGGACTCAATGCAAAAGCGAGAAGATGCAAGGGAGTGGTCATTTTGTTCCATCTATCAACCATGATTTCTTGTAGCTCTTTGAAGAATTTTTCTTCAGGATCTTCCTCTTTTGCATTGATGATGGATCTCATCTTCTCAATCATTGAGTCAATACCATCATATACTTCGCCCAAACAAGGTCTATCCAAGTCAGTGTAACGGATCATGCTCAGTATGGGCTCGGTGAAACTGACAAGATACTCAACACGATCCCACCAACCATCATCTAGGACCCTTTGCTTGATCCTATTTGCCCTTTCATTGCTAGATTGCCTCCATACAATCCAATTAGGGCTGATTACCATGGCACATAGTGCCTCACGAACCTTTATAAGTCGTCTCAACACAATTGTGTTGGAGGCAAAACGGGTCTCGGCAACCTGTTTGAAAATCAAAATTAAAATTAAAATATAATTTAAATATAAAAATCAAAGTTTAAAAATTAAAATTAAAAGAAAATTCAAAAATTTAAAAATATTGAGAATTAACTTACCTTCAACAACTCCAATTTAGAGAATTGTCTAAACATTCCTTGCGTCATATGGTGGTTGGTGACAAACATTTGGATGTCTTCGCCCTCCGCATACACCTGCTTGATCCATTCAATTTTGGATCCAATTTTTTGCAGCATTAGATTGAGGGAGTGGACAGCACAAGGTGTCCAAAAACTGTGTGGACACTTCTCCTCAACCAATAACCCAACAACCCTACAATTTTGGCATTGTCGGTTACAACTTGCACAGCATTTTGATGGCCATCTTAATTTCTTCGAGAAGCTTGGCAAAGGATGTCAGTAATAAATGGACCATCTTTCACCTGTCATTCACAATCCACTGCTCTCAAAAACATTGCCCCTTTAGGGGACACATCAATAACATTGATCAATGGGCGATTTCTTGCATCTTTCCATCCATCAGAAACTATGGTCACCCCTTTTTTGATCCACGAATCCCTTATGGGCTTCAAAGAGTCTGCTACATGTTTCACCTCTTTCTCCAATAAGGTGCAACGCACCTTCTCAAAACCTGGGCCCTTATACCCCTTTGGAGCCTCATTAATAGATTTCACCATTTTTTGCCAATATGGTGAACGAACAACATTGTATGCCAATCCATTGGCATAGACACATCTTGCTATGTCTTGATCAGCAATCTCTCTTGCCTCATTCTGAAATGAAGCTTCCAACGGTCCCTTAGATCTTTTATTTGAAGAGGGCATGGTTTGCTCTTGAGGGATGTCCATAAATGGATGGCTTTCTGTAGGTGGAAAATAAGATGGTGTAGGGGGTTTCATGGATCGAGATCCTTTCTTCAAAGGATGGCTTGTTTTACCACTAGTTGTTTTTTGGTCTGCCTTTTCTTGCTCAGCAATATATTTCAACACTATATCGTCTGGAATGCCTTCGTTGTTTTCACCTGGACAATTTTTGATGCCTGTTTCAGGGATCCCGCACAAATGCCCTTTTACTCGACTGTATGAGCTCAAATATTGAACATTGCAATGACTACAAATCCAAATATATCCTCCACCACCTGGAAGTTGCCGAACCATTTCTACATATTTCCAACGGGGAGAGGCTGGGTTTATTTTGAAACGAGATTGGATTGAGCCTGAGGAGGTACCGGTTGCCATTGTAATACGGAATA
>VDFB02104825.1:0-10618 GCA_007258455.2 Sequoia sempervirens | reverse complement strand
TAATAATACATTAGACAATTTTTTAATTTAATAAAATATTTTAAATAATTGAAAGAAAAATATTTAATAATTTTTTTGGTTTTGACTATTGATTGATTTTAAAATTTGATCTTTAATTAAAAAATCATTAATGATATGTGAAAATTTCATATATATAATTTAAAATTTTATATTAATTTGAATAAAATTACAAATCTTTATTATATTATTATATTTAAAAAATATTGATATTTCTATTTAATTTTTTAAATGTTGATGATTTTTTTAAAACAATTTTAATAATATTTTACAATAAAAACATGAAACTTCCATAGTTTATGATATCAAAAGATGATAAAAAAATTTACATAATCAAAATCCAAAAATATTTTACCTTTTTAATAGTTTAAGTTTTATTTTTAACTTTTTAAACTTTAGTTTTACTTGTGACTTTTAATATAAGAGTTAAAATTTAAATTTTAACAATTTTAATGTAGTTTATTTTTATTTTGAATATTGAAACCAATCTATAATTATTTACAAATGTATCTAAATAACTAAAATAAAGATAGTTTCTAAAATTAAAAATAATTAATAACATCAAGTTTCCACAATCCATGTTAATGTATGAATTGTTGAATTTCTGGATTGAAACTTCTAAAAAAATGCACACAGTTTCAATCCAGAAATTCCACAATTCATACATTAAAAATAATATTATATCAATTTATAAAATATTATGTAATATTAAGTAAAGTTTAAAAGATACTTAATTTCCATTACTAGTTTAAATGTAATATGCCTATTTAATAAACAAGTGATGCAAAGCATTGAGTTCTTGCCTATGAATGTGGTTAAGTATCAAACTTGTATTATACTAAAAAAATATTCAGCTCATAGAACCTAGAGAAAACACAACTCAGATGTTTGCACAAACAACAATTATAGGAGGGAAAAGAAGTGTTGGTAGCTTATGAGAAAAACAACAACATAGTCTTTCCAAGGATATACCTGCATAGAAAAGAACCCAATAGAGTACCCAAAAAGGAGAAATACTTTGACAATAAAGAAAAGTTTTTTCTCATATCCAGACACATGGAAATGGAAGAGCATATTGTCAACAAATATCCTTTTTAATTTACAGGTGTCAAACACACAAATAAAACTAGTGTAGGTTCATGCAATTATGTGTAGGAAAAGGAGTTGTTTATAAAACAAGTGCTCTATGGGAGAGGGGGTCATAGTGGAGCACCCTAACTTCGTATTTCTCAAAATCTTATGTGGAAATTTCAAATCACTCCCAATTTTGTACAATAGTTTATTTGGCGACTCACATGCTTCTATATTTCGTTTTAGGGCCACATCATCAAATATGATGCCACATCAGCATGCTTTTTGTTGAGGTATCCAAAAAGACTAAAAAAAAAGTGAGACCGATAGTGGTGCACTAAGTCATGTTTTATTGGTGCACTAATGTGGCATCACATGATTTGTTAGTTTGTGTACTTTATGGATAAAAAATGTTTTGTAATTGGATATTAAGGTGCTCCACTATGAGGCCCACTAAGGACTACTTTTATCCCCACTATTGGACCCCGCTCCACTATTGGCCCTTCTCCCCTATTGTCTATAAGGTAGTTGTCAAAAAATGAACAAACAATGAATGGTGAAGAGCATACACATGTCATTCTTATCAAATGACTTATAAAACGTTTTTGCTTCCAACTTTGTTCCACCATGGATTGAGCCCTTTCATTCAAGTTACTCTCTATTTATCACAGGTTCTTAGAGAATCTCTCTTTAAGTTTTTCCATATATTATTTTTGCTCGACATTCTACATCCCAAAGAAACACTATATTATGTATTGCAAATTGTTGTATGTTCTGTCATAGTTGTATTCATGGAAATTACTCTAGCATATTGTTGAAATAGTAAATTGTTGTTTCATAATGATAGGCATTTGTTTCTCATGAAATTTCCAACATTCTATATATCCTAAATTTGTTGAAATATTTTGGATATGTTTGTGTGAAGTAGAGCAGGATAAACATAAGGACTTTTTAAGTGTCTTGCTTTAAAGAATTGAATTTTTTATGTTTGATCTATTTGATAGGCAATAAACTTCTAAGTATTATTTTCATTGATGTATTGCATAAGCTGCACATTAAATTATTCTTTAGCTTTTGAAGGAAATAGAGGATTTTCCCTTCACTTTCTTTTTGTTTATCTTGGTTGAAGAATGGTATAAATATATATGCATTCTTTCTCCTTGTGTTATTGACAATATGGAAGACAAAAGAGTAGAGATGGTGATAAATACATTTCAAATATTTGGCCTTATCCAACCTATAGGAATATCAATGTCTTTGTTAAATACAGGGCAACCGTGGTTAGTTTCTCAACAAACTCATTGAATGATTGTTTACATGAATTAGTAGTAGATTGAGTAAGAATTTTAATTACAAAGTAATAATTTTTCTACTTACTGCATAGGGACTTTCCAAATCGTTGGGCTCCTGTGCAACATGTGATTATTGAGGGTATAGCAAAATTAAGCTGTATTGAGCAACTTTAGACATTTGACCCATTCGATAGTGTATTCATATGAAGGCGGAAGTTGGTTTTTGATCTTTATTTATACAATTTTATATCTGTTATGTGCTTTCTCCTATTTTACATGTTTAAAACTTGTAATGAATTAAGGAGTTTTTTGCATAGTTATTTTGGGAGGTCATGTAAAACATTTTCCCAGTTCAGGCTACAACACAGTAGTTGTAGGGGAATGTGTTAATTGGGAATATATGCAAACACCATGCTTATGAACCAATGTTTACTTGGGGATATGTGTATTCAGTCTACAACATGGTAGCTACTTGAATAAGTGCAAGTAAGAACATGTCTAATTTGAATAGAAGATCAACAAAACCCAAATATCAAGGGGGGAAATTATCCAACATGTCCATCTAGAAAAGGATAACTAGAAACAACATAAATGGTTCATATTGATCAACTGTTAAAAATAAATTATAATTCTAGAGAAAACTTGTTTGTTGAAGAATTATTTTCAAGTTAAATGTTAGCTCTGTCTCTTTTTATGGAGTAAGCATACAATGAAAAGAATTAACCCTAAGTGAAAATGATATAATCTACAAGATATAAATACATGAGACTGGGATTTTTTTATTGAATGAAAACTTTGTACGCATAAAAAAACTAAAGAGAATGTCCCTATACACTCTTGCCCAGGGACGAACAACCCAAAAGAAGGATCAAGTCAGTGTGATGTAACGCCCTGCCATGAAACCCTAGAGGACAACACACTAAAACACCTAAAAACAAAATAATTTTTTTTTTAAAGGTGCAATATACACAAGATTGCAAGTGATACTATAACTTGTTTTCTAATCTAAGTCCTCTAAGGTTCCAAGGTTACGTTACTGGAATCCCATTAACCATACTAGCAAAAACTATAAATCATCACATTAAACAAATTCCATCAAACAATATGGGTTTCATTAATCCATCACATTTAAAAGATCAACCAATATGAATTATCCATATCCTATCAACAATATAACAACATCTAAATCAATCCAATTAACTAACATATGCAATAACATCATTTACATTATCCATTACATAAGAGAGTTCAACAATTAATTACAACATTACATCTTTACATCCTGAACAACATTGTCTCCTTGTATACATGTGAGGAGAGTACATCAGAAGTATAATACATGATACAATTGATTTATGGTACAATACAAGTACATGTTGATATTCCACTCGAATAGGAACAAGTGCAGAAGTCCACATCACCATGAGTAGTCACCATGAACACGAACAACAACAAGGGAAAACCCAATGGAGTACAAGGCACATTCCGCCCAACCATGTGGAACCCAAAGGTCCACCCCCCGTGCTAGGAGATAACACCTAGTCCCACACAACAACAACAAGACGACCCTAACTATAACACGTGTAACGTCCCGCCACAAAACCCTAGAGGACTACACGCTAACACACCTAAAAATGGAACAATTTTTTTTTTTCAAACTGCAATATACACAAGATTACAAATGAAACAATAACTAGAATTCTAACCTAAGTCCTATAAGGTTTGTGACTACGCTACTAGAATCCCATTAACTAAAATAGAAATAACTCAAATTGCTATCACAAGTTTTTAGAGGAAATGATGACTCGAGGTATGCTATGATTGCAGGACACGCGCATTAGAAGGATAGGTTTGAAAACAAGATTTTAAAACCTACGCCATGTCCTCTAAATTGCGGCCAATTTGGAACTTCAAAAACCTGAATAAATTAGTTTCAATGAACATGGGTATGGTCTCATTTCTTGACTCCACAATAGAATTCACAAGAAGGTAAACATGCAAACATACATACAAAATACAAAGGCGTAGTCAAGGCATAAGAATATTTGATTTAATGCTACTTGAGTACATGAATTATGAATCAAACATGGAATAATATTCCTTTCCAATGACCTTGATTTAGTATCTCCCTTAATTTCATTTCATCTTTCCCCCTCACAACAAATCTTACCTATGTTTCTTTCACTCTTCACTCTTTTTCTTGCGCTCCCTGCTTCCTCTTTTTCTCTACAACTATGTTGATCATTTTTGTTCAATCACCCCCAGAAATCCTCCTTCAACATGAACACCTCCAATCCTACTATTATACCTCTCCTTATATGTATTAGAATATGATTTCGTTTTCCCCTAACTAGATGATGTATTTCTATTTCTCGGAAAGAACAAAAATCCCTCTCTCACACACATAGTCGACAACAACTATGCAAAAAGTGGTAGCATAGACAAGCAAGCAAGTGCATAGGCTAAAGGAAAGGCATTCGGTCAAGATCAGTTGAATGGACTCCATTATTTTTTTCTACAACAGGGATATATTCCCCCCAAAAAAAGGTGCCCACTCATCCCCCCTAAAAATAGCTCCATTTTCACCTTCTTTAATGCTCGCTAACCTCCCACTTAGTTTTCCTTGGAAACTGTTTTTAAACCGCCTCCACTCCCTCAAAACTTTAAATAATTAATTCGTTTATTATTTAATATCAATAGATAAATTTATTATTATTTATAATATTATGCTAAAATTTATTTCATTATATTATTACTTATTTATTTTATTTTATTATTAACTTTTATTATATACATTTACATTTTTATTTACTTATATATCAAATATATGTCTTTAGCTTAATGGTTTATTTCAATGCATCAAATCATCAAAACCCTCGTTATCAAACAATTTTAAATTAAACAATCAAATGCATAAAATCAAACAATCCAAATCAAATAACCCAAAACAACATTTATCAGACATCATGAAAGAGTGAATCAGGGAGGGGCACTACATCCTCCCCCCCTAAGATTCGACTTACTCCTGGAAGTCGCAAGGTTAGAATAAAACATAAGTAAATACAAGCAACGTCAAATAATCAAGCAAACCAAATGACAAACAATTACCTAAAATAAAGGAAAGATTAGTTTTAATGGAAATAGATTATTCTTTGTTTAAAATGAATATTTAGAAACTTGAATCCCTAACATTGTAAATCTTATTTTGTATCCCATGATCCCTATTGCAATTATTTAATAAAAGAAAATTCAATTTCCACCATGTGTTAATGGTTACGAGATGTATTATGTGTTGTTTGTTGGATTATGATTAATGGTTATGAGATGTATTATGGAATTATGAGATGTAAATTATGTGTGTAACGCCCTGCCATAGAACCCTAGAGGACAACACACTACAACACTTAAAAATGAAACAATTTTTTTTTTAATTAAGAAGGGTAAAGTGCAACAAATTAGGATTGGCTAACATAAGTTAACATGGAATCTACACTAAGTCCTCTAAGGTTTCATGACTACGCTACTAGAATCCCATTAACCAAACTAGCAAGAATTAATCTATTATCATGATTTGTCTAACATTAAAGAATACATTAAATCCATCACATTATATAATCAACAATATGAACATCTATTTAATGTCATCAATATCACAACATCAAGGATTAATTCATAAATGCAAGATACATCGTTTACATGATCTATTATAAGAGAGAGTTCACAAATAATTACAACATTACATTATTACAATAGTGTATCCTCGTATACATGTGAGGAGTACATCAGAATTATATTACATGATACAAAAAATTTAGTACAATACAAGTACATGGAAGATAGTTCACTCGAACTGCAACAAGTGTAGGAGTCCACATCATCGAGAGTAGTCGCCACATGAACGATCAATAGCAAGGGAGACCCAATGGAGTACAAGGAACATTCCACCTGACCTTGTGGAACCCTAAGGTCCACCCCCCATGCTAGGAGATATCAATAAGGTCCCACCACAACAAACACGATGACCACAAACTGACATAACAAGGCTAAACAGAGAACAACTGACATTACAACAACAACAAAACATCACAAAAGGACATACAATGCTTCCAGAGGACATCACCCACGAAGGGAAGAAAAAAAAAAGGGAATACTAGTCTGCAGAGGGAGAGTGTCATCACATGGTCCTGGCATGGGTTATCCTAACAATGTCTCACTAGACGTCGACTCCCATCTATGGTTATCCTGGCAACCCCTCACTAGGCATCGGCCCCATAGGGTGACACATGTAGAACCAATCTTCCTTTCATGAGGACAAGGAAGTTGGTCTTTCCAATGAGGTCTTCTCAACCCATCCTTAGCCTAAATGAGCACTATGGGCATGGGCGAGACATTCACTTATCTTGATTAATGTGTAAGCTACCCAACCCCTTAATTCATTTTAAGTTATCACTGAGTTAAGAAACCCTCACATGGGTTATCCTAGTGCCACTTTGTGTGTCGACCCCCATTTAGAGCCACTCCCCCTACTAGTAGCCAGGAGACCCAATAAAACCATCAGGGTAAATCCATCATGCACAAAAGTATGAAACCCGAGCAATGCATGGACCATCTCGCTCTCAAACACAATTGTAATAAAAAATACAGAGTGCATGGCTAAGACCCACAACAACACATCACAAGCACAATATTACCCACTTCAACGATCAAACACAACGATTCAAAATGATTTCCAAGCCTCTGGAAGACTCCCAATTCCATAAACACAAAAAGACTCTACTTTAGAGCGACAACAATAATACCCCAAAACATTCCAATCTCAAAATAAAGCACAATGTTCCAAACTAATAAAAAAACAACATTACATTTAGAGAGGCATCATTTCCACAAAAATTATTACATACATGAACAATAATATATCCCAAAATCACCACAAGATACATTGCTTTCACAATCACATTTGTACTCAAAGGCTAGTAACATGGTAATTTTATAACTCAACCAAAACAATCATTCATCATAATGCAAATATGTCAACTTTATTTTGCTATTTCATTTCCATAATTAGCACGATATTATGAACTCATAACATCTATTTACATATAGCATACACATATCAACTAGTTTGATATATGAGTGGAAAACATCATTTAAAAAGATCCTCAAATTCCTTCTCTTAAACTAATTTCTATAGCTATTCAAATTACATAATACATCATCCTTCTTGGTATTTAATATTTCCAAATTCTTTATCTAATATAATCATTTATTTAAAAGGGAAAAATTATACTTTTCAAATATTTAGATATATACACAATTATTCTTAAGTTATAGATTTCGTGATATATTTATACATTCATCTATAAAATCAAAAAAAAAATTTCAATATTCCAAATTATAAGTTAGTAAAAACATATATACAATCATATATACATACATACATACATATATATATATATATATATATATAATTTATAAGGAAATGTTGTCTTTAATATACAGAGGGAACATATATATTTATACCAATGAATCAATAATTATATGCCCCCACGGTGCGCGCGCGTACACACACACACACATATATACAGATTCATTCAAGGCAGTAAAGACACATCATTCACTCAATTTGAAGATCTCAAACATTCCCTTTGGTCCATTCTAGAGGAAGCAAAATGTGTATTTCCAAATCCTAGGTATGTGCATTTATCTCTCACACGTACATTGCTTTTGTAAGCTTGCAGATGTTTCTAGTGGTATAAGCAATATCTACCTTTATTCATTAAAATGTAAACCCAAGGCAAGAATGGAGGCAAAAAAACTACAAGACTTGATTGCACACTAGGAAGATTTGCGGTATGCAATATTGTACTAACCTCGTTGCTAAGCAATCTATAGCACCTTCATAATTGACTTTATTGGTATTTAGAAAATCAACACTTGCTGCATATTAGGGACACCATTAAATCGAATTCCTTGAATTTAGTTGAAGAGAGATGAGAAGGGTGTAATGCACAAAAGAACACAGTATACACTAATACATTTGACTGCAAAATACGACGAAACTGTCCGATGAAATATGTCAAATTCGATGTTCGTCGGGTGCTTGTAAAATTTGATGTGTAATTTCCAATTTTTTTAAAGTTTATCCCCGACGTTCATCGAAATTTCGACGAACCTGGGGTTCATCGAAATGTCGGCTATCATTTTCGTCGAATTTTTGACAAACATGAAAAATTAAAAAAAAATAAATTGTGGCCGGCATAAAGAAAAGTGAGTTCACGCCTGATTTATTGCGACAATGTTTTTCTCTACTTGAGACAGTTTGTGGAGAACTAAGGACGATTTTTTGGGAAAAACAGAAAAAATTCAAGAAGATATTGCCGTGTTGAGGGTAGTCATTGTCTTTTGCACTCAACAGAAGTCGATTTGTAGTTCCGTGTTTGAAAATCATATTTTTAAAGCAACATCTCAATGATTTCATTTTAGAGGTTAAGGGTTTTGAGAATTTCATGTCAATTTTGTTGTGTGGAATCACCATAAGATCACAACCGAGGAATAGATTCTTGTGACTGTAATTATGTGATCCATAACTCTATTGGTCATGTGGCACAGTTGTGCTATAACAAATACAGGATGCATTCATGTGTGACCCAAGTTTAATGTGGCTATGTTGTGATAGAAATGGAGGCATTCATATAATGTAGTTAATTCAGGTTGTATAATGTAGGTGTCAATCATCATTGGGTGCATTCAGGTTGTCTCAAGTTTAACAGGTTAGGATGTAATTATAGCATGATCAAAGAGTGATTACCTCTTGCTACAATAAAGAGCCTATAACTCTGGTTGATATGCAAGTGGTTGTGTTATATCAATTATGTAGTGCATTCAAGCACAACCCATGTTTAATGGGTTATTCTAGAGAGTGATCAAGATTTTCTAAACCTTATGAATGTTACTTGACATATATTTGCATAATCTCAAATTCCTTTAGAGGCTTTTGAAGTATTAATGTATCCTATATAGGGTTTAGAATGATTTCTTTTAATTAAAAAAATAAATAAATGATGTATTTCCCTGTAATTAGATAATGTGGAGATCTCCTAAATCTGCCCAAGACACTATCCTCTTTGGCAATGTATTCATTACTCCAAACTACTAGGTTTTGGGCATGTGCAGATCATGGTATGCCAAAAGTGGCAATGGAGAAAAAAATACGTGTTTCTACGACTCAAAAACGCGAAAATGGTGAGTTGACTTTTTGGAGCTGGGGTGACTACCGAGGCAGAGGGAAAACTTAGTTTTAGGAATTGGATATCCGATTTTGTTGAAGTATATAAAAAAACACTCATTCCGATCCAGACAAAGGGAAACTTAGTTCTGGGAATCGGATATCCGATCCAAATCGGATATCCAATTTTGTTAAGTATATATATAAAAAAAGGCCCGCGACCAACAGTCATTCTCATTTGTTTTCGGCTCATCGGCGGCGGGCGCACAGTGGAGAGCGAAATCCAATATCCGATTTGGAGTCCATCTCTAACAGGTAAAGTTCTTTATTTTTTTATCAAATTTTCAATTAGATTTGTTTATTTTTAGTTGATTTTTTTCAAAATATTGTTTTTTGGTAGAAAAACTAGGGTTTTTGGTAGATTTACAAAAAAACATAAAAAATTGAAGAAAAATAGTAAGAAACTACTTTTTTTAAAAAATGTAATGGCATTTCCATAGCATACAGACATTGAGAGCAAATAAAATACAGAGTTCAATCCATGAATTATAGAAAATAGATTTTTGTTGGTTATATTCATATCGCTGATTACATTGCACAAAACATACTACAACCGCATAAATATCAAATGGTGACAGTTGTCGATGCTACCACATTTTTCATACATGTCTACCAAAGCATTTTATCAAACAAATAATCGCCTTTGATGCTATGGCTACAACCCTAAAACAGGTGCTTATGAACAAGTTATGGATGCTTGGAAAAGATCTATCAAAGCATAATGGTAAGCAATAGCATAGACAAGGCAGTGAACTATTTCAAAAAATGCCTCAAAGAATTATGGTCTCATGGTGATGGAATGCCATGACAATCCATAGCAATTTGCTTGTCATGGCATTTGTTATGGCATTCCATCACCATGAGACCACATTTTTTTGAAGCATTTTTTCAAATAGTTCACTACCTTTCTATGCTACCACATTTTTCATACATGTCTACCAGAGCATTTTAT
>VDFB02104823.1:0-13464 GCA_007258455.2 Sequoia sempervirens | reverse complement strand
TGCCTGCACCGCTAATGAGAATTTTAATTTTTATCCATTACTAGTATTTGCAAACAAAGATTCTAAGCATGTGAAACATGATCTACATTTTCCCTTTATATATATATATATATACAAGTATAACCTAAAAAATAACAATGAGACTTTGGTAAATAATATATCTAGATAAAAGAATACAAATTCCAAAAATAGAACTTGTAATTTAATTCATCTACTCATCAATAATATTTTCATACTATTAACTCTGATTTAAAAAGAATCTGAAGACAACTATATAATCTATAACATAACATCCTTAAATGGTTCAAATTTTAAATGAAACTATGAAAGAAAGAATAAGAATACAAAGATTAAAGTATAAAATCATTTGAAAATAATTGAGGATAAAAATATTTAATCTAATAGTTGTTAACATAAATGAACTTCAATTATATAGCCTTGAGAACATAAAAAAATTATAGATTGGAAAGCAAAATAAATGTGTCATATTACTTGAATCAAATCTAATAAAGTTTGACTTTATTGCATACTTGTTATAAATATCTCACATGAACCAATGAAATTCAATGTGTCTCCAAATTACATAAGAAGAGAGAACCTAAATGTGAAAAAGAAAAAGAAAAAGAAATCCATCTTTTTGTAATGAGTTTGTTAAATTTAAAAACATTCAAGAACCCCAAAATGGTTTGAAATTGATAAGCATAATAGAAATTCTTGAAGGCAAGAGGTCATCACAAACCATTTGGTTGTATTTCAAAAATTTTCAAAGTTGAATGGTTTTCTCAACAAGATGTATTAACTAAAAATATTCCAAATTTTTATACAATTAATAAAATATGTACAAAATGAGATCTTTTACTAAATAAATTTCAAAATGCATCATTAAATGTATATTAACATCATCTGCACTCTAATTAAAAACATTAAAAACATGGAACACAAAGAGATGAAATTAAAAAGTTCCAACTAATGATGTTATAATAATCCTCCCCAAGTTGATCCTCTCATCCCAATCATCATACTTAATGTTTTGGTACTTGAATGTGTTGGTACTTGAATCATGTTTTGGTACTTAATGTTATGTTTTTTAAGAGGAAGCATTTTCTCAGATTTCTATTACCATAATGATTATTCTTGTTTTTGTAACTTGGTATTTCTATTTGTAGATTTTCAACTTTTTATTATGTAAATCATTCTTTGATACCTAAGTAGTCTAAAGGTTTTCTTGAATCTTATTTAGTTTTTAGATTTAAGTGCTTTCTGATTGTCTAATTTCTTAATCAAATCTAAACATTGTCTGGATCCTTATTTCCTTCTAATACCAAAATCATCCTCTTTTCCTAGTAAGAAGTCATAGTTCAATCCCACCATGGTTGTGAATCAAGCTAAAATTGGTATGATTGGGAATATGCATGATACTAAATTTATCATAATGGAGAAGAATCATTTGACCATGAGGCCCTTGTTGAGAAAATGGTAATCAAGATATAGCTTTGATGCACACAACCTTTCTTTGGATCTTGCAAATTTGGCTAGTAATATTAATCCTAGTAAAATGATTGATCTCCTTCATATACTATGTTAATTAATAAGCTATGTGGAAAGAAAGTACTTAAAGTTAAATAGGTAAAAGATAAGCTCAACAACTTTGAGGATGCCATTTTCCCTCCATCCCAAGCTTCTTCATGTATTCCTCCTTATTATTTTAATTTCACCCATCTTATGCAATTTTATTTCTCCTTCTTCCAAATCTCCCCAAATTTATCCTCTCCTTTTTCCTAGATCTCATCTCATGCTTACTTATTATGATGCACATAGTTCTCTTGTCTCCACATTAGTTCTCATTATTTTTGTTTACACTTCCCATGTTCCCCTCACTGTGATATTCCTATGCAAGTCTTTGTCACTCCACACTCATTTATTATGTCACAACAAATTTATACACCACCTTCCATTTCTCATCTTGCCACTTTCATTCATGTCCTTAATCCTAGTGTGCCTCTATCTACCCTTGACATTAATGTTTAAAGGCTTGTTCAGATGAAAAGTAATGTTGATTCCTTACCTAGTGGAAACAAAAAAAGACATACATATAAAAATCAAACATAATTCAATTTCTATTGAAAATTCTTATATATCCATTTTTTGTTGGATTTTTGATCCTAGATTTGAGATGCAATAATGTTAAAGGAGATCCCATGACACATTCAAGGCTAAGGTTGCCCTTAGTGCTACATATTTGATTTCCAGCGATGATAGTTATTGGCTAAGTTCTTCCCACAGAAATTTAATAGTATCTTCCATTTGGGTCTTATTTTTAATATTGAACTACAATGCAAATATTGGGAATGTTAGATTGAAGTTTATTATTTTAGATTTTTGATCAGAAAACAAGGATCTACAAAGTATATACATTCTTAACATTTGCATGGAAAGTGAGATGGATGTTGGTGAACCAAATTTGTTAGAGGCCACACTTAATTATGGATCTTCTAATGTCATCTACATCATCCTACTCCTTGTAAATTTTGAAAGGAAAATTTCTATTTCCAAAAGGATAGTAAAAATAATGGAAATGACCATTGTACAAACTATACATTATAAATGTTTCTAATATAATTATGACTCTAAAGCCTCCAACTTTTTCCTTTGTAAAATGTGCTTCAAAAATTTCAAAGCTTGCATGATTATAACACTTCCTCCTATTAGAGGCTAATAGATAAATCTAAAGTTATTCTGATAATGAGAAAGAATTTGTTATTAAAATCTGTATTGTTCCGTAATTATACTCAACATTTTATGGGATTAAGGAATAATTGATTAAGGATTTGATTAAAAAAAAAAAAAAATAGGTTGAGGGGTTTAATATTGGGTTCAATCCTTCAATTGTTCCTCCTAATAAAAATTTAAATATTTTACACTAAATAAATCTAATAAAATGGTTTTATATGAGGGTCATGAGATTGAGGTACATATACATGTTGATGAGCTTGAAATCATTGATTCACCTATGTATGTGAGGAATGATAATTTGTTGGTATTAATAAAAATTATAAGGGTACTTATTCTTCTTCTTATGTACTAGTGATTGACTTTTATAGAAATTTCTATGGACTAACCAGTATTCAAACTTAGGACCTCCCATTTGGTGTTAGTATGCTCTACTATTGAGCTAATGGCTCACATTGTGATGAGTCCTTTTATGGCTTAGGTGTGTATCATTTCTCCAACACACTCCCTTGAGCCACAACATAGGTGTCAAATGCACCTAGCTTGGCTCTAATACCATGTTGAAATTTCCATGAACTAGTTAGAATGCAAATCTCTACCACTAAGCTACCCACCCACTTTATGACAAGTCAATTTACGATTTAGTATGCTAATTTTTCTCGACTAATCTTTTCACATTGTGATATTAACAAATAATTATAATGGTCATTTGGTTTTGTGTGGATCATGAACCATGTAAGTGTTGATCTTACTCACCAATAAAATGTATGAATTAAATAATATTTTTTTTATCATCATTTTATCAACAAGCATATGCATATTTGAGGGTTTATTTAAAATTGACTAATGATATGTGTCGCATTGAAACTATAGGATACATTATTTTACCTTAATTCTTTTGGTCTAAAAGATGGAAGTTCCTTATTCTTCATATTATTTCTTCTTTAGGATGCATCTCATATTTTATTTGGGTATCCATGGATAAAGCAATATCAAGCAACATCATATATGTTATGCCATCAAGGTATCAAATATGTTTTAACACTAGTAAAGAGGTTACAATTGCAAGAGATCCGTATATGCCTTTATTTTAGATTAAGTCATTTAACCTTAAATAATTTTAAGTACATAAGGATCCTCTATATAAGTGCAAGGATTCTTTGTCTAATTTGTAAAAAATTCAAAAGGAATAACAATGGTGGGAAAATCAAGACAAGATGCAACAATTTAGAATTCCTAAAGGGTTTACAATTATTAGAGCCAAAGTAGGTTATATGTAGGTTTTATATTATAAAATGATTCAAGAATCTATAAGGCCAAAAGGAAGAAGTGCTACTGCAAACTTTAGTTTAGAAGCATAAGGGATTGATATTTTCATTCCTAAACATGGCTTTCATAAAAAAATTACTCATGTAGCACACTATAGACCCATGAAGGTTAGGTTTTAGCTTCCATTTGTTATATGAGATATTTTATTGTAATGTACATAACCAATGATATGATTCTTGATTTTTTATAAGATTTAATATTATGACACCTTAACAAACCAAGCTATGACTTTCATGGTTCACTCCTACATGTATGAAATTTGCATTTTCATCTACAAGTTTGACCTTAAATTTGTAGTTTTAAAATTATTTTGTGAGTTTGACCCTACATTTCTAGTCTTTAAGAATGTATTTATCTTCATTTTTTAGACTATGTTGAGAGCCATTATAATGTTTTTTTGCACTAACTTTCGGAGGAAACTCGTTTTTCCTTACTTAAACCCTTGGATTATGCAAAACGGGGAAGCAAAATACTATATTGAAAATGCTTTAAAAACTTTCAAACAAGTGCAATTTGAATTCAACAAATTTTAAAAAAATTGCATATAGGGTTTCGAAATTAAACAAATACATGCATTTTGAACTCTAAAAAAATTGAATTTTAAATACCTCGTGCTCAATAGTGGTTGATATGCTTAATTGGAATGATGAACTTTGGAAGAGAGGAACCAAAAATTTCACCACCTGGGTGAGAGAAACTTCATATTGGTCACCACACTATTCTATTACCGGACACCACAGTGGAGATAGCACGTGTGTAAAACACACAAAGTGTGAAAATGAAACTCCTTTTTTAAATGCTTAGTCATATCAAGGGGTCTTAACCTGTGTTCGGCCGTAACCTAATTTCAATATTATTTTTTAATTGGGGCATTGATTGGTTCGACCGAACCATGGGTTCGGCCGAACCCTATGGTTCGACCAAACCAATTAAATGGTTCGGTCAAACCATAGGGTTCAACCGAACCCATTTGATTTGAGCAATGGGAAAAATCCAAATTTTCCTTCCTCTTAGAAAGCGTAAACCACTATTCTAAGGTGACCTTACTCCATTTACACTCAGTCAGAGATAAATTTTATTGTAATCCTCACTTCAAGACTGTAATTACCTTTTTGGACACTCATTTGAGAGTTTTAAAACATATTAAAAAATTATTATATGTTGTGTTGAAAAGAAGTGCTCAAATTAGGACTTTCCCGTTCAAGCAACTAGGCCAATTAGGCCACTCTTACAAAGGAACACCCCTCAAACTTTAACCTCAACCTATAACCACCACAAACAGGCTTTAATTAGGTTTCCAATAGACCAAATACATGTTTTGAAGCAAAATTAGGGGGTTTGGACTCACCAAAAGACCAAAACTCATATTTTGCACCAAAATGGCTTGTAACCAAGGGTGGGTTATTGAAAGTACACCTTCCCAACTCCTCCCAACTCTTCCAATCACTCAAACACATCGAAATATACCTGCACATACTTATCCAACCATTAGCCATAAGTTTCCAAGTGGATTTCTTCTAACCCTAGCCATGAGGGTCTTCAAAGAGAGCAAAAACCACACTGTAGCAGCCTAGGGCTTTCTAAAAAAAGGCATAAAAAATTATTTATTTACCCTAAAACTTGGATAATATTTAATAGTATGTCCTTATAGATCTTCACACCAATTTTTAGGATATTTCATTGGATAAATTAAGAGTTATTGAATTTTTATCCCCTGCTGCGATCTTCAAATCTGAATCTCACCGCCTGGAGTAAATTCGATATATCTGGAGAAAAACTTAATGAAATTGCATGAAACAAAATGGAAATAGAAGGTTATTGACTCTAATATCACTTAAAAACATTTATCCATGCATTTGAGCCCGTAAAAATCCATACGAGGGTATGAAACAGTAAAATTATGTAGAAAATGCTTAAAAAACAGAGTTCTTTATTCAATCTTTAAAATTCAATCACCCACAAGGTTTCAAACATAAAATGGAATTTTTAAAGGAATTTAAAACATGAATTTTCACCTTCTAACTACTTTCTAACTACCTCCCATTGTTTTAGACTCTTATGACTCTTCATCTTCTAAATGTTGCTTTATGCAACTTTTACATTTTTTGCAAATTTTACCATATGTTGACACCTTCTAGAAACCTCTCCAAAAATGGACTTAAGACTTAAATAATGACCTATACATATGAGAAATGGTCCATGAGACCATAATACAATGGTGTATCATCAAAATTTTATCGTCTTTCAAAATTTGTTCCTAGGACTCATGATGGTGTCATGGTGCTCCTACACCACATTACACCTACAATTGATCATTATGTGTACATGGTTGACCTTCTTGCCTATGTTGGATATATCGAGGACACTCTAAACTATATCATTAAGATGCTAGTTAAACCTATGGTGGTTTTGTGGATTTTTTTTCTTGCTGCATGTAGGTTACATATGAATATAGGCTTAGGAGTATTTATAGCCATGCTACTCTTCAATTTGGATCCTAAAAATGTTGGGACTTAAACATTGAAAGTGCAGATCAACTTGCCTCAAAGATTAGTGATTACGGCTGATTGGTGGATGGCTAAAGTGTTGAGTGGTTTTATTCACCGAAGTGCAAACATCGCTGAAATCCACTAGTTCATGCCACGTGGACATATCATATGCACCTAGCCTCCTACTTTCCATCAATGGCCACAATTTGCTCCTCTCAAGATTGACACCTTCAATACATGGTTGAGGATATTGGTAGCTCGATCTACTAATATGCTACAATACACTAGATTGTGCCAAGTAGCCACCATTACCAAACAAGGACCCTAACACAGAATTGCTGCACCTCTATCCCAATAAGGATCATACACCTCAACATCCCTTTGAAAAAGGCTCCATGTTGGAGATGCCCATTCTAACAATAGAGACCTTTTTGGCAGATCAATATATGGAAGGCCACAGTATGATTCCAATGGAGAAGGAATAATATTAATAGGTTACAATGAGCTGCAATATTATTTGTCCCTTATGAATCAACAATTACCAATTGAGATCCAGTTTATCTCAAAATTAGTAGATCATTTAAATGTAGAAATTGTCCTAGGTACAGTTCAAAATGCAAGGGAGGCATGCACATGGTTGGGACACACTTATCTTTACATTTACATGCAACGAAACCTAGTTCTATATGGTATATTTGCTAATGCTTTACAGAAAGACAATACCTTAGAAGAGAGAAGGGCAGACTTGGTAAGCATAGCTATGATTTTCAATTTAGTACATAGTAATTTTACTACAGTATTGTTAGACAAGTATGACCCTTGCATTTTACTTTAATGGTACTTGTGAGTGCTTCTGATAATTGAGCTCTTGATGCTAATAGATACATTTAGCTGCAACTATCTTGGACAAAAGTAATTTGGTGAAATATGATTGGAAAAGTGGATATTTCCAGGTTAATGATCTAGGACGGATAGCTAATTATTACTACATCACTGATGGGACAATGGCTACTTATAATGACCACTTGAAGCCAACAATGGGTGATATTGAATTATGCTGATTGTTTTCATTAAGTGAAGAGTTTAAATATGTGACAATAAGAGAAGAAGAGAAGATGGAACTTGCAAAGCTCTTAGATTGTGTTCCTATTCCAGTGAAAGAGAGTTTGGAGGAGCCAAGTGCCAAGATCAATGTTTTGCTCCAGGCTTACATTTCACAGCTTAAGCTTGAAGGTCTCTCCCTCACATCTGATATGGTGTTTATTACTCAGGTATGTATTTATATTGAAAACCTGTGTAGCACAAATCATAACCATTTTATCAATTTATAAGTTGGTGACTTGAATTTTGTATCCTTTGTAATGCAAATGATAACCATTTTCTTCCTTTTTATAAGTGGGTGTCCTAAGAATTTTGTGTTGTCCATAAAAATCTAAATTTATCCCTGAGGATGTTGTGCATGTCCACCCTCCTACTTCTATTTCTAACCATACAACCCATCCTTAAGTCCTATCTTCTCCAACTCATTCACCTTTGCTAGACAGAAGGAATTTACAATTTGTTGTGGAAGTTTTTGGATGATGCACACTATATAGTTCTAAATACATTCTTTTTTTTGGTTATGTGTTGCAGAGTGTAGGTTGCCTCCTTAGAGCAATTTTTGAGATTGTCCTAAAAAGAGGATGGGCTCAATTAATAGAGAAGGCACTTAACCTATGCAAGATGGTTGGAAAGCACATGTGGAGTGTTAAAACTCCACTCCGGCAATTTAAAGGCATTCCAAATGACATATTGACCAAAATTGAGAAGAAAGATTTAGCTTGGGATCAATATTATGATCTTTTAGCCTAGGAGATTGGAGAGCTCATTCATTTTACAAAGATGGGAAAAACCATTCATAATTTTGTGACAAATTGATTAAAAAGGACTGTAAATACCTGGGTTTGAATAGGATTGAAGTGCCTGAAATAAACCACATTTGGTCTGAAATGCAACACCCCAACAACACCACCTACCAAAAAGCCACCCCAAAGTGGCCTGTCCTCCCGCCCTCAAACACGCCTCCACGCCTCTTAGCCTCCTCCAATCACAAACCTTATTTGTGTTACAGCTCTCACACTTGAGAGAAGTGGGAAGGTCAATACCAATCTAAGAAGATTTTGGAGGAGCCGGGAAACCAATTGTGGTGGAAACTCCAAAAAAAAATTGTAAAAACATCCTAAAAATTTTTTTAATTTTTCTTCTTTCCATAGTGACTTTTAAAACCAAAGAGGTGTGAGAGTTTGCTTTATTTTTATTTTTCTATTTCTTTGTTTTGGTTTTATTTTTCCGGGTCATGACACTTTATCTTTTAATTTTCTTTCCATTTCTCTCTTTGTAATTTTTATTATTTAAATTTTTTATTTTTATTTTATTTTATTTTATTATTATTTTTCTTTCTTTGTTTCTTCTTAGTGTTTATTGTTTGGTCTAATATAATATTTATGTTTTCTTGCTTTATTATTATAACATAATAATAATATATATATTACTTATTAGCAATAATAATTAACCTATTATTTAGCTTTTGGTTGTTCTTTTTGCCTTCTTTTTTTATTATTTTTGTTACTTGTTTTCTTCCTTTATTAAGTTATATTTTCTTGCTTTATTGCTTGAACTTTTAAATTAGCATTTTTGGTCTAATTCTTTCGTTGCTTGGTTTTTTGGTTGATTTTTTAAGTCTAAGGTTGTCTTTGGTTTGATTTTTTCCTCTTGTCTTGTCATTGCCTTATGCCTTATTTCCCATGCAACCCATCCTTCCTCCTTAATTCCCTTCTCTAACCCTTTTAGGCTTTCCTTGGTCTACATCTTATCATTTTTCTCTTGGTGCTCTCTTTTTCATCTTGATGATGGATCACGAAGTGTGATCCGAAATGTTGATGCAAAAAACTAACACACAATCAAATCTAGAAATCTTTTGCAATTAATAATATGGATTGTGGAAACTTATTATCTTTGATCCCAAAAATTCATTTAATCATCTTGAGCTCTCTAAAGGAGTAATACTTATTGGATTATGATCAAATTCAAAAGAAAAAAGAATAGAGGAGTAATAGGCATTTATTTAATCATTAATTTAGCCATATATTTAGTCATTTAGTTGTGATTTTACCCAATTATAAAATTAGTCACTTATAAATGACCAAATTAGTCATTTATTTTCAAAATACTACTAGTCTTAGTCACATGACTAAAATTTTTAGTCATGTGACTAAAATTTTTAGTCACGTAGTCATTTATTTGCCAAATTCTACTAGTGAGTGTACACTACAGTTAGCAACCATGGGGCCTGCCAAAACCCTTTAGGAATGAGGGCTTCGTGGCAGCATTTCGCAGCCTGATGAGGCAACAAGAAAACATGATTAAAAGTATCCCGTAGCTGCAACACGTGGAAGCACAACGGAGTTTCTTGGGATGCGAAAGGAAAACTGGGACTCGGAGTTGCGATGAATAGACACGTGGAACAAAAAAGCAAAACTTAGATAAAGGGGTGAGTAGACCTTGTGATGCATGGGCTGGTGCATGGTAAAATAAACCCGAAGGAAGTTGGTTAAATATTTGTTAACATGACCATTTCAATAATATCATCTTGAGTCATCCCTAAAACATTGTTCGTAATGTCCTCCAGTTGGCCACCTTCTTCTTCATGATCTTGTGGAAGTGGAGGAAGATTGATCATGGGATTTCTAGACCCAATGAGATTGAATTTGGGAGCGGTTTGACTCAAGTCACTCAAAGTTGATGTTTCTTTGTTTGTTTCCATGTTCTTGTGTTGAGCTCTAGTTTGGACCAAAAATAAGGATCATTTTTTAGGAATGTGGGAGATGAACCTCTAATTCCTTGGATTGATCTAAACTTTTGGTAGAAAAAATAAATTCTAAGATGTTAAGGATCAAAAGGATGGCGATGAGATATGTGAAAGATGAATGATTGGTGGATGATAGAACTCTTAGGAAACCTTGAAGAGGATACTAAACTTTAGGACTTTGGATTTTTATGTTTGATTTGGTTTGGTTTGATTTGATTTGGTTTGGATAGTGAACTCATAAACTCTAAGAGGTTGGATGTTGTCCTAGAGTAAATTTTTCTACAAGATACTAATTTGACTAAGTGTGTAAAGAAGGATTCATCTACACACACCTAGCCAAAAAGATGATTTCGATTCGATTTGAATTTTGGATTTTGATTTTGGATAATGAACTCATAAACTCTAAGAGGTTGGATATTGTCCTAGAGTAAACTTGTCCACAAGATGATAATTTAACTAAGTGTGTAAGGAATGATTCATCTACACACACCTAGCCAAACAAGATGATTTTGATTTGGTTCAAAGGATTTTCCAAAGTTTAGCATGAAGGATTTTTTAAAGACTTCTAAGAGTTGTTGGTGAGGTGAATTTTGATTTTGATGTTTGAAGATGGGTGAAGGTTTTGATTTCAATCCTAAGAGACTTAGAAATAATTTTGTTTACTAGACCTAGTTGTTGAAGAACATGCTTTTCCCTAAGAGCTTTAAAAAAAAAGTGGTTCAAATTGAGCATACATATCTGGATTGTTCAAAGGAATGAGCCTATAGAACCTTTTGATTTTCTTGCTTATCTTGAGATGAACCTTTTGATTTTCTTGCTTATCTTGAGATGCTTTTGGTTGCACTTCTTGATGTACTTCTAGATGGATTTTTGAGTATGACACCTAAACTTGAAGCTTTTTCACAAAGACTTTTATTTTGGGATTTTGAATTTTTTGGAAATCATGGGAACAAGCACATGTGTGGGGTTCGATTGTTCTTATTTTTTCTTAATGAGTTATTTTTACCACAAACACTCTCTTGTCTTAGATTTTTAAAACTAGATGTGTAATGTCCAAATTTCTTATCATTCCACAAAGTCCATTATGTGGAAATCAAGGAAATCAAGGCACTAGTTCCCTAATGTTGACTTTAGGGAGAGAAAATTGAGATATAAATCCAAATACTTAGAAACCTCTAAGGATAGAATCCTTAGGGCAAGCAATAGCACTTGGATTTTGTCAAAGGTATTTGCTCTTCCTAAAGGGTTTGAAATTTGATGATCATGTTGAATTTTTTGTTTTTCAATGTTTGGATCCAAGCAAAGTGTGTAACTGACTCAAAAATTGCACAAGCCCTAGGATAGAATGAGACAATATTTATTGAGTTCCCAATTGGATAAATCCAACTACGCTATTCTTAGTGAATGATTAGAAGCTTGACCACACAGGCTCCCCCTTATAGTGCACTCACTTCTTGGGTCAGCCAAGCTTCAGTACCCATGAATCTCCCATGGAATACTTCTCATCTCTCCTAAATAACCATAAGAAAATGGGGTGGCTTCAGAATGACCATTCTTGCACCAACAAATAGATAAGGATTTGGGCTTCTAAACAATTTGGCTCTTGGTAAGGCTAATCGGGGACACGACACCTTACGAGCATCCAACAAGCCACTAAAGGCTTTAATCAATCTTACTAGGGGTTCTTATAATTTTTAAGGTAGTACCCTATTCTGAAAGACACTATACAACTAAGGCCTACATGCCGTTGGACTTGACAATTTAGTCTTATCCTTTTATATACCGGCCCAAGTGAAAAACTAGTTGGAGTCACTTCGAGTTCTCCTTTTGGATGTGTCTCTTAAGCAGGCCCCTCTAAGGGTAAACAAAAGCAACCAATCACATCTGTAGTTCGATCGATCCTTGTCTAGAAACAAAAAGAGAACACATGTGATATACTCCACTCACACTAGCAAGCTTTGTTCAATTTTAAGAATCCAAATTGAAGTGTGGAGGCAATCGCTTATACAACTTAATATCAAGAAAAGACTTTTGATTCTCAAGATTGTCGTGAGGCATGAGAGAAGCGCATACGCCTTTTAAATGATATTACTTTGGATAAGAGATTAGAAAATAAAAAAAGCACATGTTCATTTTAACCTTCAAAGCAAGAATGGATTATTTTTAAGCACCAAGATTGAAATGTGAAATTTGCTTGTTCAATTTTAGAATCCCAAAAAAAACTCTAGTAAGTTCCTAAAGTTCATTTTAATCCATTTGATTGGTTCTTTTTAAGCCCAAATGAGAATTATTGAGTCCTAAAACTGGAAGTAATGAAATCCTTGAGATGGAATTATAAGTGCTTCCAAAGTGTTTAAAAAAACTTGATACATAGATGTGCTAGAAGATATCGCGGATGCATTGAAATAGAGCCTAGATGCACCAAAAAATGTCATGAATGCACTATAACAGAGCCTAAATGTGTCGAAATATGTCATGAATGTGCTATAACAAATCCTAGATGCATCGAAAGAGGCTTCAAATGCACTATAACAAAGCCCAAATGCACCAAAAGATGTCGTGGATGCACTCTAATAGAGTCTGGATGCACCGGAAGATGCTTCGTATGCGCTCTAACAGAGTTTGGATGCACCGGAAGATGTTGCATATGCGCTATAACAGAGTATGGATGTATTGGAAGATGTCATGGATGAGCTGTAATAGACCTTGGATGCACCGAAAGATCTTGTGGATGCACTATAATAGACCCTGGATGCGCCAAAAGATCTTGTGGATGCAGTGTAATAGAGGTTAATGAATAGACCTATTGAAAAACAACAAAATTTATCAAAAAAAGTGTTAGAGCAAAAAAATTTAACAAAATGTGAATGGTGATCCTAGACTTGCACAAACACAAAGAACAAACACAATATTAGCTCAATATGCAAGTTAGAAACATCATTCCCCATAAGATTCATTTGAAATGCAAAGAACAAAAAATAATATGAAGAACACAAATAAAAGCTATCAAATCCTATTCAATGCAAACAAACTCTTAATCTCATGGGGGAATTGGTGCTATTTTTATGC
>VDFB02104822.1:0-31259 GCA_007258455.2 Sequoia sempervirens | reverse complement strand
AAACAACCATTAAAATCCTGTTTAAGGAATTTCAAACATTTATTCAGATTAAGATCATCCAATTTGGTTACCATCATTGATATTCTGCATGTCGATAGTTTGTTTGGATCATTTTGTTTAGATTTCGATTGACATGAATATGTTTGTGATTTGATATGACAATGTTGCGTTTTGTTTTTGTCAAGCTGTTATTTGTCTGTTTGAGATATTTTGAAAGCTCGTTGCCCCTCTATTGTATTTTTCTGCGTTTTTCCCCCAATGTAAACACAACCTAAAGATAAAAGATATGTACAAATTTCATCAAGCCATGATGAAACCTAAAGATTCCCACTACATGGTATGGATAATGAAAGATATTTACAGATGATAGACGTGGATGAATGATGCCTAAAGTGAAAATAAGACATAAACTAATAAATGGAGGAGCCCATTTCGATCACAAGTAGCGCTTGTTTGCCAAGTTTTCACCACTTGTTTTTATTGCACTTTTTCAAGATTTTTCTGATTTTTTTTATTTTTTCAGGACTTTTTATGATTTTTTTGATTTTTTTCAGGACTTTTTATGATTTTTTTTTATTTTTTCTAGGACTTTTTAGACATAAAACTTCTTAAGGTGAATACTATTGGTTGGCTCTTCAAACAGGTCCCCCTCTGATGTGGATAATTGATATGCTCCAGAACCATATGCTGCTATAATAACAAATGGACCAAGCCAATTAGGTTCAAATTTGCCTTTCTTTTCTCTATCTTGCTGATTACGTGGATTTTCCTTCAAAACTAAGTCACCCACTTGAAATGCCCGTGGTTTAACTCTGTGGTTATAACTACGAGACATGACTTGTTGATAACCTTTCAAGTGATCAGCTGCATGTTGGCGTCTTTCATCTAACAGTTCGAGTTCTTGAAGGCGAGAAACTCGGTAGTCTTCATCACTTATCAATCCCTTAAGTGAAACCCTAAGCGAAGGTATTTCAACTTCCAATGGTAAGATTGCTTCTGCTCCATAGACTAAAGCATATGGTGTAGCTCCTGTTGGTGTGCGAATACTAGTTCTATATGCCCACAAAGCTGGGTTGAGTTGAACATGCCAATCACGTCCAGCATCATTTACTGTCTTCTTTAATATCTTTAAAATGGTCTTGTTAGAAGCTTCTGCTTGACCATTACCTTGTGGATAATAAGGTGTGGAGTACCTGTGTTGGATATGAAATCTTTCACAAAGTTCATCAACATCCTGATTCTTAAAAGGTCTTCCATTATCAGTAACAATAGAATTAGGAATTCCATATCTACAAATAATGTAATTCAGGATAAATGAAGATATCTGTTTACCAGTCACTGTTGTTAGAGGAACAGCTTCAATCCATTTTGTAAAATACTCAGTAGCTGTGATGATAAACTTATGACCATTTGACGATGAAGGATGTATTTTACCAACAAGATCCAATCCCCACTGAGAAAAAGGCCATGTTGAAATAAAAGGCTGCAATTCCTGTGCAGGTGCATGAATAAGATTCCCATGAATCTGGCATTTAGAACATTTCTTAACAAAAGTAAAAGAATCTTGCTCCATTGTAGGCCAATAGTATCCCATTCTGACAAGTTTCTTTGCTAAGGTCAAACCACTTGAATGAGTTCCACAAATACCACTGTGAACCTCTTGTAAGGCTTTTTCAGATTCGTCACTTTCAAGACATCTAAGGAGTGTACCATCAAGACCACGTCTATAAAGGATATTGGCAATTAAGGTATAACGGGATGATTGGCGAATGAAATTCCGTTTTTGGTTTCGTGATAAATCTAAAGGCAAGATGTTATCTTTCAAATAGGTATATGTTTTGCCATATAAGGGTGAATCTGAACCAGTCAAATGACATATAACTTGGTTTTCAGGATTATCATATGCAGGAGAAAACAATTGTTCCACCAAGAATTCATACTTGGTTTGATCTTCTGATATTTGTAATAAAGAAGCAATGGTAGCCATTGCATCTACAGCTTTATTGTCAATTCTTGATATTTGTGAAAACTTAATTGACACAAAATATTTCTTATAATCATCCACCATGTGTTTGTATGGTAGCAACTTATCATCTTTGGTTTGATAATCATCATTGATTTGATTAATGATAAGTTGTGAATCACCATAAACTTCCAGCTCTGTAATCTGCCATTCCAAAGCTATCTTTAATCCTATGAGTAATGCCTCATATTCTACTATGTTATTTGTGCAAGGAAACATCAATCGATATGATCTTGAGATGGTATGTCCTTCAGGTGTAACAAAAAGAATCCCTGCCCCCGAGCCATATTGTGTATATGATCCATCAAAGTATAATGCCCACGGTCTCTGAATTGTTGCTGAAAAGACATCTGCATCAGGAAACTCAATATGTATTGGATTATCTTCTTGTAAAGGAGCTTCAGCTAACTGATCTGCAATGACCTGTCCTTTAATCGCTTTTCGATCTATATAGTGAATATCAAACTCACTTAAGATCATTACCCATTTTGCAAGTCTTCCTGTTAAAGTGGCTCTGCTTAATAGGTATTTCAATGGATCTATCTTTGTTATCAGCTTAACTGTATGAGTCAACATATAATGTCGCCACTTTTGAGAAGCAAACACTACTGCAAGACAAGCTTTTTCAATGAAACTGTAGTTTAACTCATGTCTTGTTAAGGTTCTGCTGATATAATATATAGCCCTTTCTTTACCTGTAGAGTCTTCTTGTGCTAGCAATGCACCCAAAGATACTTCTGTTGCTGAAATATAGAGTATAAGCGGCTCTCCTGGAATAGGCGGAATTAGAACTGGTGGATGTGTAAGATATTGCTTGATCTGATTGAATGCTGCTTCACATTTGTCATCCCATTTAAATGGAACATTTTTATGCAATAAATGTGTGAATGGCAAGCTTTTGTCTGCCAGTTGAGCTATAAACCTTCTGATGGACTGTAATCTTCCTTGCAAGGATCTTAATTGACTGATATTTCATGGTGGAGGCATGTCCATTATAGCTTGTACCTTTTCTGGATCAACTTCTATACCCTTTTCTGAAACAATGTACCCTAGGAGTTTTCCAGATGTAACACCGAAGACACACTTCTTTGGATTCAGTCGAACATTGAATTTTTCCATTCTGACAAAGATTTTTGACAAGATTTCTAGGTGTTCATCTCGTGTATGAGATTTAGCAAGTAAATCGTCTACATAATCTTCCATGAATGTATGTATCATATCATGAAAAATAGTTGTCATTGCTCTTTGATAAGTAGCTCCAGCATTCTTTAACCCGAATGGCATGACATTCCAGCAATAAGTACCCCAAGGACATGTGAACGCTGTTTTATCTTGATCTTCTGGTGCAATTTTTATCTGGTTGTATCCTGAGAATCCATCCATTAATGAATACATTGCATGTCCAGCAGTTAAGTCAACAATCAAATCTATGTTAGGTAAAGGAAAATCATCTTTAGGGCATGCTTTATTTAAATCCCTGAAATCTGTACAAACTCTGATCCTTCCATCTGGCTTTGAAACAGGTACAATGTTTGAAATCCATTCTGCATAGTCAATAGTTCGAATGAATCCAACATCTAAAAGCTTCTTTAATTCTTCCTTGACCAATAATGCAACATGTGGATGCATCTTTCTGAGCTTTTGCTTTACAGGTTTTATCCCAGGGTTTGATAGATAAATGATGCATTATCAGATTAGGATCTAACCCTGGCATATCAGCATATGACCAAGCAAAGTTAATTTGATTATCCTTCAAGAATTGCATGAATTTCTGGACTTCTTCAACTGTTAATGATGCTGCAATTTGCAAAACTTTTGGCTGCTCTGGTGTACTTATGTTGATTGATTCTGTTGGTTCAATCAAAATAGAAGATCTTTCATGATAATACTTGGGAAGAGTGTCAAGTTTCTCATCCTTCAATGCCTCAGAAAGGTTTTCACTGTCAGATTCGCTCTTTATTTTTCTTTTGTTTTGATCTATCACTGCCTTTTTTCGGTTTTCATCAATAGATCCATCTTTTATTTCATTTATTTTGCAGCTAAGAGACTTGACACTCTCCTTGTCAAAATCATGAGTATAAGATTCTTGAATGAAACAATTGTTTTCTTCATTTGAGGAACAAAGGAAAGTTATAACATCTTCATCATTACTGAATGTAGGAATGTGGATAGGTGCGTCAATATCCCAATCTATAAGTTCTGGATAAACTAAAGGCATAGGATCATTATGTTGGGTAAGGTCTTGAATTGTCAAAGTCATGATGTGGTTGTCATCCTCATGGTAGACAAGGTCTATGATGGTATTCTCCTGTTGATTATCCATCTCGTTAGAATCTGATTCTTCCTCACTTGAGTCATGATCGCTTTGTAAAACATAATCGAGTGAAGGCCTTGACCCTTCTCCTTGTATAAGAACAGGTGCATATTTGTGTATAATATCAACTTGTTTATCCTTCCAGAATTCATCATTATAAATGGTGTCCCATTCATATTCATTAGAATCAGTATCTGAACTATTTTGCAATTGGAAAACTGATTCATGAGATTTATCTGACACGGATTCTCCTTCATGAATTAATGATGTCTGCTGTGAAGTGAGTTCTTCTTTATCTTTACCATATCCAAGTCCTGTTTTATCACTTGAATGCTTTGAAATAGGCTGAATTGGTTCCACAATTCCTTCTCTTCGTTTCCCTATAGGACCATTTCCTTCATAACCCATCTTTTGCATGATAGCGTACCCTTTACCATATTGTTCTTTAGGTAACTTAATGTGTAAGAGAGATTCATCTTCATCTTTGTATAGCCAATTTAGAATGTCCCTATCTTCAGCTTCTTCTTCAGTGGTATTAGCTCTAATGAATTTTCCATCAAACTTTGTGATTGGCACGGAAGTTTGAGATGTAGAAGCAGTTGCAATCTTTTGATTTGATAAAGTTGGTAATCCATGTGATCTTGGAGAAGGAGGTAAAGTAGAAAGAGATAGTGAATATTCACCTATCCCTTTGTCTTTAAATTTCAGCTTAGTATCAAGATTCTTTGTTAATTCTTGCAATTGGACTTGTAGATTGGAAGAAGAAACAACAAGAGCTTCTCTATTGTGTGGCACAAAGACATCTTGACTCACCCTAAGATTAGAACAAGTTTGGGTACTATTGTAATCAGCTTGTATAGTTATTTCTTGTCCATCATATGGAAACTTGATACATTGATGATATGTTGATGGTACGGCCTGCATATCATGGATCCACGGACGACCCAAAAGTATGTTATAAGACAGATCTCGATCTAGAACCTGACAAAAAGTATTCTTCACAACAGGTCCCACTCTGATAGGTAGCAATATTAATCCCTTAGAAGCTCTTTCTTCATCATCATATGCCTTAATAGTTATCTTCCTTCGTGAATCAATTTCATTTTCTGAAATTCCTAAGGCATTTATTAATTTTAAGGTACAAATATTCAAACCGGCTCCTCCATCTATTAAGACACGTCTAATTCGATGTTTATGGATCATGACTTCAAGATATAACGAGGAATTATGTGGATGTGTCATAGAAGCATCATCTTTATCGGAAAATGAAAGACAAGTGGGGGAAGAAAAATGTCCTACCATGGCTTGAAATCTATTTGCATCTAGATCAGTATCAACAGTTGTGTTTACAAGCGCTTCTTCTAAAATATTTTTGTGTATGGGGGATATTTTAAGAAGTTCAAGAATAGAAATTTGAGCTGATGTTTTTCTCAATTGATCAACCAGATTATATTGAGTTGGAGAAGAAATAGTTGTTTTAGACGAACTTCCTTTTAAAACAACCTTTGCTTGACCTCTTGTTGTTACATTAACCTGTTGATATTCTTGTTTTCCTTTGATTTTGATAACATTAATCCGATTATCATCTGTATAAATATGACGGATTATATTGTCTTCAACATTATGTATGCTTTTGGCTTTGGTATCCGATGTTTCCCCCTTTTGGTAGTTTGGCAAAGGATCTTTGAATGCTTGATGATCATCATTGGTATGATGTCCCTCAATTGTAATAGTACCATTGTCAATTAAATCTTGTACTAGATTTTTCAAAGCTTGACAATTGTTTGTCCTATGGCCTTTACATCGATGATAATTGCAATAATACAAGTCATTCCATGATGTTGGTTTAACTCGTGGCTCATAATCTCTTTGTGGTGGCAAAGTGATAACTTTATTATCAAGAAGTTCCTTGAGAGTAGATTCAAGAGATTGACCCAAAGCAGTAAAAGTCCGTCGATTTGAAAAGAATGAAGGTCTAGACGGATTTGATATTTGGGTATTGCCAAGATTATTATTGAAATTACCACGATTTTGATTGGCATTTTGATTGGTCATGTTCTCTTGCTTGGAAATTTGTCCTTGTTGATTGTTATTTCCTTGTTGTATTGTATTTCCTTGTGAATTGTTTCTTGGAGTACTTGATAAATTGAAAACGGATGGTCTTGTTCGTAAATTATTTGCATCCACTATACCATCATTAACAACATTTTTGTTTCTATTCCAAAACCTTGTTTTATCGTTGTTTTGATTTGATGTACTTGGATTATCAAGTTTTATCACTCCCCTTTTAACCAAGGCTCCTTCAATAGTGATTGCATTTTCAATCAGTTTTTCAAAGTTATGAGGACAATGAAGGTTAAGCCTATAGCTTAATTCTGGATCAAGGCTATTGATAAAAATATCCATCTTTTCCTTTTCAGGAATAGGACGAGAATATCGTGCAAATAACCTTCTCCATCTTTGTAAAAATGTAGTAAAGGGTTCTCCTACCTTTTGTTTCACTTTACAAAGATCAAGCATTGTTATTTGATGTTGAATATTGTAGGCGTATTGTGAGATAAATTGATTTATCAACTCCTCAAAAGTTTTGATAGGTGGAGTGATTTTTGAAAGCCACTCCATGGATTGTACACCTAGACTTCGTGGAAATAATCGCATCAAGTAAGTATCATCATAGGCAAATTCAAGACTCATGTTTCGGAAATCCCTAACATGGTCTATGGGATCGGTTTTTCCATTATACCTATCATACTTAGGAATTTCACAATGTTTTGGAAATGGGATCATTTGAAGACTCCTATCAAATGGATAAGGAGATATGTCTTCCAAAACATATTTCTTTGTTGTACCTCCTTGCATTTCCTTTATTTTCCCTTGTAATTCTTTGATCTATTGATTAAGAGCACTAAAGTCATTAGGAGGATTTTCAGGATTTTGTTTAATCCCCTCTATGTCAAAGGTGTGAGGCAACTTAGCTCCTTGATTAGCTAATGTAAGGAAATATTTTTCTTTGTTACGTTCTAGGATTCTCTCCATAAGAGTATGGAATTGAGGATCTTGTTCTGCTTCTTGAAGCTTTTCTTCCATTATCTCATCAATATTAAATGTTTCCTCTTCTTTTTCATTTTGATCACCCATTTTACTAGTTGTAGTTTCTCCTTCGTCTTTTTCCATTTGTTTTTGAGATCTTGTGAAGACAGGCATAGATTTGTATCAAAATTTTACTCGCTTTTGATCAAAAGAGTGAAATAGTGCAATTGATGTGGTATGTATGAAGGTCAAGATAGAATGAAAATTCTATGACTTACACGAAATTTTCTAATCTTGTAACTTGTGTTGTTCCCTAAGTGAAAGGATGAAAATCCTGTTGGTGGGAATATAAGCAAAAGATCTAGAAAAGAATGGTTGTTGCACTTTATGAAGTTTTGATCATGGCTTTGTAAAAAGATGGATTTTATGATAGATGCCCAATGTTTTCTAAGTTCTCTATTGTAAGATTTGATTTGGACGAGTAGAGTATTCAATTGCTAGTTGGGGAATATAACTAAAACGGATGCGTTGACTATGGTTATGCCTTTGAGAAAGGGCTCTTCTTTGAAAATAAGCTTGTGAATACAAAGGCTCTATGGCATAATCATCTGAAAGACCTCTAACACAATCATGATACCTATGAAGAAAATTTCTATATTTAAGTAAAACTTTTCGACTTTGATATAAGAATTTTTGTTTCTTCAATAATTTCTTGTGGTTGAGAGGTTTCTTTGGCTTCTTAATCCTTTTGGAAACGGATTTTTTTACAAACTTTGTAGATTTCCAATCTCGTAACATGAGATTGATCAATATGATAATGAGTGTTTTGGATGATCTTTATCTAAATTAATGTAATGAAAACACATCAAACAAGTTGAAAACAATTGTTTTTAAGTCCTATGCTAAACATCAAGTGTGTAACCAAAATGTTTTTCAAAAATTGTTTTAACAGGTTTTACACATGACAAGCACTTCAAACAGACTCACTCTTAGTTCTCAAGTAGGTCATCATAGCAATCAACAACCCACATCTTAAAACTGCGTTGACTCACACAGCCGTGTCACCCCCGAAAGGGCGCCCGTGTTTTTGTCTTTTCCAGGTGCGTACTCAGAGTGACGGAAGTGGATACCGGATCCCCTGAGCAAACAATCCTTGGCAGTTATATGGTGAGTATCTTGGGGGTAGATTCTTCCCTCCCCTGCACTGTAATTGAAATGATGTTTGGATACTGACTCGGTTAGTTACTACACTAGGTTCGTAGTAAGGATTTCCGTTCGGTGCGGCAAATGATAAACTCCCTCGAGAGACCTCCCTACCTTTAGAACAAAGGCTTTGGGGATGGTTATCATGCACACTACCGTCAAAAGAGGGTTTCCCCAATTTTGCTTTAAATTTTATAGTGGGGTGGAATAGCCTGGCTTTGGCTTGAACCCACTTGAGTCGTTCCTCTTGGGTGAGTACTTTTTCCCACAAGAGCAGGCTCTCTACAAGGTTGTAATAAAACTTAAAGATGCATAAAAAGGAATAAGTGAGTTTGGCATTTTGATCACCCAGTTAAGGGGAGAGCATAGGCCTATCACTTGAGAACAAAGCAAACACTAGATTCAATTTTAAGCACCAAACTGAAATTTTCTAAACTAAGTGAAGATTTTGCTTCACATAAAGAGAAAATTCATTTTAAGCTAAAATTGAAAAATGATTTGTCTATCCTAGGATTGGTTCGTTTTTCTTTAAATGGCTACCCTAGAATTGCTTCATTTTATCCTTTAGATGACTACCCTAGGATTGGTAAATTTTATCCTTAGATTATTAACTGTCCGCGGCTGCGTCAGAATCAGTTAAAACTAAACTACAAGTACAGATTATAGATTACAGTGTTTTAAAAATTTGCGCTGCAAGAAAATATTATGGGCGCTGAAATAAACATTACGGGCGCTGAAAGATACTTCAAGGGCGCTGAAACAGAGTTTAAGGGCGCTAAAACAGACTTTACAGGCGCTGAAGGATTTTACGAGCGCTAAAACAGATTTCACGGGCGCTGAAGGATTAGTCACGGGCGCTGAAATATTAGTCACGGGCGCTAAAAAATACTTCAAGGGCGCTGAAACAGACTTTATGGGCGCTGAAAGATTAGTCACGGGCGCTGAAAGATTTATCACGGGCGCTAAACTGGAAATGTTTTTCCGAAAACGTGTCGTCTGCGCTATTCCGCTGTTTTTCCTGTAACCTATCAAAAAAAAACTACAAACAAAACATTAAAAAGGGGCAAAGGCCCCACGGTGGGCGCCAAAAATGTGTAATGTATTCTATTGTTAATCTAATTAAAACAAAACACTATTAACAGAACTTTAAATTGAAGAAATTTGAAATAAACTTGGCTATAAAATAACAATTCTTCAAGAACGTTCCGTCTTTCTCTATCTCCAGAGATTGGTTTGAAGCTTTCTAGCTCTCAGATTGTGTGAGCTTCTCCAAATGACTGCTGCAGAACGAGTATGCAAAGGAAAACTATCCTAAATGATGGTGAAGATGGACAGGGGCTGTAATTATGTACAGGGGCTGTAGATGAGATGAGTCATGATTCTATTGCTATGATTGCTATACTATTGCTATGATAATACTCTATGAATGCTATGAATGCTATGCAATTTGCCTATAGTTTACTTGCTTAAAATTCTATATGATTTGGAGCTCCCGGCAGCTGTATTTATAGATTTTTGCAGGCTTCATCCTGGCTGGCAAGAATCTACGGCTGTGAATTGTCTGGTATGTTTGAATGGTGAGAGATTGAGAAGTTGAGAAGAAAAGGGGAGGTTGAGAGGTTGGAGAGAAGAATGGAAGCTTGTCTTCAACCCACGGGAACAAGCTGCCAGGAACAGAGAAATTTAATTTTCTGTTTTGGCAGTTTGTTTCCCGGGAGTTGAAGATAAATCCCAAATTAAATAAATATTTAAATTTATTTAATTTCCTTTATTGCTTTTTGATATTTGATATTTGATTTTTGAAAACTATAGAAGAATTAATTAAATATTTTGGTAATATTTAATCATGAATGACTTTAGAAGATTTTTGAAATATTTAGAAGAATTTAATTAAATATTTTTGGAAATATTTAATTATGAATAGATTTTTGAATTGATTTAGAGGAATTTTGAAATGATTTAAAAATGAATATTAGATTAGAAGAAATAATCAAATATTTTGGAATATTTAATTATAAATGATATTTAGAAGAATTATAATATTTTAATCTTTATTTGAATAAAATATTCAAACTAAGATTATATGATAATTAATATAAATAAATTGTAACATTTATTTAATTAATTAAGAAATGAATATGAAAAGGTGATTAAATATTTAATCGAAATGAAATCATGAACAATATAAATAAATTATTTAAATTTATTTATACGTAGATAGAATCAAAAGATTTTAATTAAATATTAAAAATATTTAATTAATTACCAGACAATGTGATATGACCATTTTTAAGTGTATACATTTTTAATTGTGAAGGAAAGAAAGAAAGAATACTTTTTGAAAAATGAAAAATATATAAGAATTACAGCCTAAGTTTCTCATAATTTTTTCATAATGATTCTTTTTTAAGTTGTCCTTGATATAGTAAGACACTTTATTTTATAAAAAATAAAATTATAAAGAATTAAATACACATTATCAGAATAATTATATAAAAAAATTAACACTATGAAATTTCCCCTTTTAAGCGGTACAATCTTTTAAAATTATAATTATATTTTATGGTTAAAATAACTAAATACAAATGTACGCCTCATTGGGAATGGTAAACGAGGCATCAAAATGTTATATAAAGTATTAAGAATATGCATATTTGGTAAATAAAAGTGTGAGAAGTGTGATAAAGGAAAGATTGTTTTCGTCGCTATTCTTTCACTTAGAATATAGGAATGGAGGACAGAAAGAAAAATTGTTATGTAAGATGGGAATAAAACATAAAATTAAAGTGAAAAGAAAAGGTTATGGAGGAAATCGTGCAAGAATAAAGGAAATCCCGGGGAAGGAAAGAAGAAAAAGGAAAAGGAAAAGATTGTGCGAGAATAAAGGAAATCTCTTGGCATGAATTAAAATTACTTGCATTACTTGCATGCATAAAATTCACATAAATATCAATCTAGGATAAAATAAAATATTGCAATGTTAGTCTAGACTAAAAATTAGATCCATTGGTGGAGGACAAGTTGATCTATGAAATTCTTTCATTATCGCTACCTTGTCAACTTGTACAAATTCAAATTTTGAACCAAGAAATGACCATTGAGCAAGTTTTAATGTGGAGCATTGATCTTCTTTTTCATGGGCTCTAATGCACAACTGATATTCAAAATAAGATGTGCCTCTCATTAGAATATTTGTTGACGAATTAGATTTTAGGAAAATATCATCTTGGACACATGTCGCCACTCTATAAAACTATAATACATTATCTCTCATCTCTATAGATGTGTGATAACCATTCAATCCTTCATTGAAAAGTCATGGAACTAGACATGCATCAGTAGTGTGCGACATCTCAAATTCAAATTGGTCCTAAATGATTAAAAATGCATTGCAATTAAAACATGGAACTTGTCATTATACTACACCACCACAAACTTGATAAGGTCTAGATAGACTCAAAATACACTTATGCACTATCAAATGATCTTCCCCTCGATGTCACCCTAGACACGGATCAACATACCACTTCACCACAAAAAAAACACATGGTCAAATTAGGCCCAAAATGTGCTTGTGTGCTATCATGGCACTTGTCAATTTTCCACAATATAAAAAATTCAACATGTTCAGAGAAGACTCAAAATGTACTCATGCACAATTGTGACACCTATCCCACTAATGTAATCCTTTGCTTCTAAACATGATTAACTTCAGACTTAGGAAAAATATTTTAAACCCTGGACCACACACTAAGTGGGGCCAATAACCAACAATACATAGAGGCTTAAGTAATAAATTAAATTTCTAAAAACTATCAAAAGCCTGTCAATGAAGAATTAGATTATAAAGTGCATGATCAGGCATAAACACTTAGGGTTAAAGGGGATCAAGGCTAAAACCCTACAAACCCTAACTAGTCCAAATAAGTAGAAGGTATTATATTTCAATGATACCCACCATTCTTGCAAGTAGACATGAATGGATAAATCAAATATAAATCAACATAGACTCTTTGACATCAATGACAATAATTTTCCCTTTTGACATCAATGAAAAAATTTATAACAATCTCACCCTTTGTCATTGATGGCAACACAAACTAAATTATCTCGCCCTTTATTCAATTCTCCAACTCTTCTTGTAATTCTCACCCCTTTGACATCAATGGTAAAGAAATATAAAAATAATAATTGTATAATACTTCCCCTTTGTTCTCCTCCCTTTATGGATCAACAATACTAGCAACAATAACTCTCTACAACAATCACCCAAAGGGAAATACTCCAGGGACAAAGCAAAGAAGTATTCCCCCTAAACCCATGCTTCATTTAGGTCTAAGAGGATGAAGGTATCACTCACATGTTCTTCTTGAGATACTTAATTGTATCATGTACTTCATTTTCTATGCCATGACCAAATTTCATTTGTCTATCTTTATGTCCTACTTTGTTCCACAACAAGCTTGTCAATCTTGCTTCTCTAATTTTAAATCCTTATGCATTAAAAGGGAGATTTTATCCTTTGTCACTCATTTGACTTACACTCAATAAGTTATGATTTAGACCTTCAACATATAGAACATCATTTGTCCTATATCTTTCATCAATGCTTAGAGATCCTTTACCACAATTCCTTATAGTAGTATAATCACTAATTTTAACTGAATGACTAATTTTTCCTATATCTTATGACTTTCATTCTTCATTTTCCATTGTTTTTTAGGTTCTTCATTTTTATTAGCATAAATATCCACATTCTCTTTCTTTTCCTATATAGGAGGCCTTTGAGGAGTTGTAGGAATAATACAACCATCCACAATAGATTTCCAAACACCAAACCCTAGTGATGTTAACTATGCTTTCATCCTTGTACTCAAGAAGACATAATTTATTCCATCAAATTGTGGTGCCTTGCTTGAGTGAGATCCATCTTAATTTTCCTTATGTTCAAATCCAAGATCTAGCTCCATTTGTTAAGATGCACCAAGGAACTTAGCTTTGATACCAAATGTTGAACACAAAAAGATACCAAGGGGGGTGAATTAGTATATAATTATACTTTAACTTAATCAATCAACATTAAAATATCATAGAACATTGGAAGGAACAATGAAAGAAATGAACATAAGATAACACCAAATTTACATGGTGTATACCTTGATATTTATGCTACTCTTAAATGTGCAAAACAACTAAGAAATGTGAACAACACAATACCAAGGACACCTCAAGATTAGCCAAAAGAGAGTGATAAAATAATAAGGAAAGTAGATAATATAAGACAAATGGTTTTACCTTCCCTTTGTTTTTGATACTCCTTTGATTAGCCCTTGCTTGGATTGGTTGTGTGCTCCTTGATGGCTCTTGATGTAGCTAAAAGGGAGGATTCTACTATATGTTTGGATGCAAGTGAATGTAGGTGAAGACTAGGTGAGTGCACAAAATGGTAGCATGTAGTTGCAAATTGACTAAGTGTTTGAGGAAATAAATGGGCAGCATGTAGTTGCTCAAATCAAAAGTCTTTTCAAAATTCCCTTGAGGAGGGGGTATTTATAGAGAAACTTGAATTCTCTAGAGAATTCAATGGTCAAGATTGATCCAACAAGACCAAGATGAAGGGCTATGGTGGGTTGAGAACCCACAAGCCCTCACATCTTGACATGTGGAGGGTGAAGTGGTTAAGGAGAGATGAGATGGAGATGAGGTGTCAAGAGGGTACATGAGGTGGAGGAAGGACAAGCACCTCCAAGTACATTGAGATGGGAATCTTGGTGGATTAAAAGAATTAAAATTCACAAATGATTGGAAGAATCTGGTGGATAAGACAATGTTCCCAAAAGGTGGGAGTTTGTCACATGTGACTTGATGTGACAAGTCAAATATTCTAGAAGGTGCATGGAAAAAGGGGATTCTAGAAGGAATAAAATATGAATTAAAAATTCACATGGGGAAGAGAGGAGCCTAGGGTGAATAAAAAGGAATTAAAAATTCATTGGGAGATGGGGAGAGTTGACCAAGGTACTAATTAGGTTTAACTAATTAGTAATTAGAGGATAATTAGGGCCAATTAGGACAAAAACTAAACTTGTAAAAAGTTGAGGATGTGACACATCCTAATCAAGGATTAGGCATGTGCACATCCTTAATGAAGAGATTAGGAAATGGATTAGGATTAGATGAAAATGACATGTAAGGAATTAAATAAATGTAATATTTATTTAATTTATTTGATGAAAAGAGGATTAAGGAGGGTAAGGTATTTAATTATTAATTAAATACCTTAGGGATTTGGCAGAATTAGAGATATTAATTAAATAATAGTAATATTACTTAATTAACTCGGATAAGAGGATGTTTAGATGAAAAGTGATAAATTTGGATAAATTAATTGTCTAAATTTGGATGTCTACACATGGAAACCCAAAAAGGAAGATCCATGATGAGAAAATTTGCTTAGATCTACTGCCAAATCTAGCCTCACAAGAAAGTTCAAATATTATAATTGATTTTGTAGGTGCCAAACCACTAGAGACACCTATAGTGATGAAAAAGTATCCCTTTTCCTCACTTGATTTGGGAATAATTATCATGAATTAACCAAGGTTTAATGTTGTAATTTTTTGTATGCATTCACATTGATCTTGGGCCCTTTTTTAATAAAATGTACTTAATTTTTACCCTATTTATGGTGTTGTAAAGTGATGTAACACACTTTTACACTTATCTAGGGTCATTTTAATTAATTTTGGTTGCTTAGAGTTAATTATCCCCTTTAATTCAAAGTTAAGCCTTATTTATGACACCTTCTGAGGATCTATCCTAACACCCATAATTCAATTTATAAAAAATTTACTTAGGAAAATTTTAGGTCTTAGAAATTGGTGCTAGGAACCATTTTCCCTAGGTGGTGAATGGGTCCTCACTCTATAGGACCCCCCTTTCTTTGCATATTTCATATCATTTTTTGATGTTCTTTCACCCCTCAAAGGCATGGTCCTGGAAACTTGTGCTAGGACCTATTCGCCCTAGGTCGCAAATGGGTCCTCCCTTAATAAGGACCCCCTTTTTTAAATTTTATTTTGGTAGGATTCTAATAACATTCATTTCCAGATTTGGTGTTGGCTTGAATTTTTTGAATTTCAAGGTTAATCTCTTGATTTAGTATAAATATGGGGTTAATTTACATTGTTTCTCCTAACAAGACCTAGCAAGTTCAAGTTATCATAAGAGTACATTCACAAGAGAATTATATCACTTCAAGAGCATTTCAAAGGCATTTCATGACATATTATCAAGAGTTTATTGTAGCAATTCAAGATCATTTCATCATGTCAAGGGTTTAGTGCATTCCTACATGTTGTTGAGCTAGGATTGTGAGTGTTGCATTGAAGATCTACTTGCAAGCATTGTTACAAATCTTATTTGAGATCAAGATCTACTTTCTTCATGGCCACTACATGTTAGTTTGCAGATTTATCTTCCAAGACAACATCCAAGGTATTATCAATTGCATAATTTCATGTAAATGCTTCAATTTATTTATCTCGTCATTTGGTTTAATTACCTACAATGGGTTTGAATTATGTAAACCGCTATTCACTGAAAACCAACATTTTTTTCTTCACTTGAGTGTGTGTTTGCTAATTTACAGGTTGAAGATCAAGTGGAGAAGAAGTTTAGAACAAAATTGTCAAAGTTTTCAAGTTGCAAGTTTGACCTTCATAGTGCAAGAACAACGAATTGAAGCTACAAAATTTATTACAAGTTTTTGAGAGCTGACAACCAATGATCTGAGAGTGAAAAAATCAAGGAAATTAACCCAGATCTCATCTTTAGAAACCTTAATAGGGACCATTTGCCACTAAAGGCGAATGAGTCCTTTGTGCCCTAAAAATAGGCTTCTTGCAGCAAGGCACACATCATTTTAAGCTCTAAAGACTCCCCCCATAGTTGCTATAATAGTTAGGGTTAGTTTCTTATTGTTATTTGCATGTTTTGGCCCTCATAATTGAATGAAACACACACCTAATGAAAAATAGGTTCATCATTAGCACCCTATTGATGGTGAACCTCTTTTTTTATGTTTCAACACCAATCCCCAAAACAAAATTATGGGGACTAACCTAAAGGAGACACTAATCCCCTAATCTGAGAACCAACTCAGAGTACAAGAGATATCAACCTCACATAAAATAAGAGACACCAACCTTAGAATACACTGGAATAGTTACAATAAAACTTACAAATAATTCTCTATCAAAAAACTCATAGAATTAATTCTCATAATCCTAATTTGTTATTTGGATGGCCCTTTATATACAATCTTCTATCCTTCACATAAATTGACTTTTTTCTGAAATAAAATGTATATGAAAAGTTTAGATAGACCACACATTCATGTACAAACATAATTATGTACTATTCTTTTCTTTTTGTTACTTTTATGCATAAAATTTTGAAACAATTCACATAAATATTGATTTGGGATGAAATAAAATATTGTAATGTTGTCCCAGACCAAAAATAAAATCTATTGGTGAAGGAAAATTTGACCTTTACAAATTCAAATTTTGAACTAGGAATTGATCACTAAGAAAGTTTGAATGTGGAGATTTTTTCTTCATTTTCATGAGCTCCAATGCATGGTTGATATTCAAAATATGATGCAATTACCATTAGAATATTTATTAACCGATAAGATTGAAGGAAAATATCATCCTAGTCACATGTCACCACTTTGCAACACCATATACGTTCTCTCTCTTCTCCATAAATGTGTTATAATTGTTCAATCCATCATTAAAAAGTCATGGAATAGAACACATGTCAATAGTGCACAACACTACAAATTTGACTTAGTATTGAGTGGTTCAATTTATGCAAGTTACAACAAAATTATGAAACTTGTCAACATACCACACCACTAAAAACTTCACAAAGTCCAAAAATACTCAAAATGAACTCATGCACTATCGTTCCATCTATCCTTCAACATCAGCCTAGACACACATCAACATACTACTTCACCACAAACACAACATGGTCAAGCCAAGCCCAAAATGCACTTGCATGCTATGGTGGCACTTGTTTATTTTCCATGCTATTGTAAATTCAACATGGTCAAAGTAGACTTTAAATGTTCTCATGCACAATCATGACACCTATCCCACTGATGTCATCCTTTACTTCTCAAAAAGTAAATTTAGATAATATTTAGAACTAGATCAAATGGTGAGCAGGGTCGATAACCAATGATACAAAGAGGCTTCAGTCATAACTTAACTGATCAAAAAACAACCAATAAACAAATAAATAAATCATAAAGTGCATAATTGACAATAAACATTTAGGTTTAAAGGGATTTGGGATAAAACCCTACAATCCCTAAATAGTCCAAACAAATAGAAAATATTAGATGTTGACCATAGCCACCATTTCTACAAGCAAACATGAACAAAGCAACCAAATATAACCCAACATAGAGTCTTTGATATCAATGACAATAATTTTCCCTTTTAACATTAATGATAGTAATTTTCAACAACCAAGTTTTCATGAAAATAACTACATGTTTGAAGAAATAAGAATCTCCTTTAAAAATTCAAGCTTGTTTAAATGAGAGTTGAAAGAGACCTAGAGACCTACTTAGATTAGTGATGAATGTGTATAGCCCAAAAATCGGTAAAATAATAATAAAATATGAAACCTCAACTTGTAAAATCTAAATCTATCAAATACAAGGTCAAATTTCAACATGCACAATCCCTATAACTATAAAATTCCTCTTATAAATTTATCTAGTATAAACATTAGGACTTCTCATTATAATTTAATAAGTTTTTATATTATAATTAAGCAAAAAAATATCTAGCAAATACGTTTATGTTTTTAATTGTGAAAGAAAGAAATATTTTTTTTTTTTAAATGAAAAATGAAAAATATGTCTATGTTTGACAACTTTTTGTTTTAGGTAAAATTTACATAATAATTCTCTTTGAAGTTGTCCTTGATAAGACACTTTATTTTAGAAAAAAATAAGATTATATAAATTAAATATACATTATCAGAATAATTATATAAAAAATAATTGTATTTTTTATGGTTAACATAAGTAAGTACAAATGTAGACCTCGTTGGGAATGGTAATAAAATATAGGAATGGGAGCCACAAAGAAAAATTGATATGTAAGATGCGAATAAAACAAAGTGCAAAAGAAAAGATACATGGAAGAGATTGTGTAGGAATAAATGAAATCTATACCTCGTTAGGAATGGTAATAAAATATAGGAATGGGAGCCACAAAGAAAAATTGATATGTAAGATGCGAATAAAACAAAGTGCAAAAGAAAAGATACATGGAGGAGATTGTGTAGGAATAAATGAAATCTAGGGAAAGAAAAGAAGAAAAAAAACGGAAAAGATTGTGCGGAAATAGAGGATTTCTTTTGGCATGAATTAATGATAAGAATTGTGTGGTCTATCATTGTTGTGATTGTTGGCAAGAAAGAGAAAAGGAGAGTGTAGCATGGAAGTATGGCAGAATTGGAGTCAATACTCAGTAAGCTGCTACTCTCTTTACAGTTTTGTCTCGCGTTTTGGCAGATTGTGAAGCTTACGATGTTCGGAGCCTTTATAAAAGCTTTTATGAGCAGATGCATGAGTAAGCTACCTTGCAGGCTGAGGACTCTCCTCTCGCCATCTTATACCCGACTGAAAGAATTCGAGGAGGAAGTATTCTTCTTCATCAAGGTCGGTGTTTGCCTTTGCCTTGCAACCAATGAAGCAGATCAACCTACTGTCACAAGCGAGGTACCCCTTGAAACGGAAATTAGAATAACCTACCTAGGCAAGGATATTCATTTGGAGCGAAGAGATCGACACAAGCTGTTCGTTGATGGAGAAATGGCGTATTATATTACAGATCCAATCTGGCACTCTCTGCTCGACTTGAAAAGAGTGGATAGTCGAACCGTGTTTCTGAAAGGTCATAAAGTATTGCTTGGAAGAGGTCTGATTGCAGGCGGTCTGATGGATTTACCCGAAGTATTGGACGGTTTAATACTTAGAAACGGCATTATCAAGCCAATATTATTTCAAGGTAACCATTTTCCCTTCATCCCTATCGATTTGTCGGTCTCGGAGGAGAAATTATTGAAAGGTCTAAATTTGGTGGGGTTGTTCCTCCAGACAAAGAAACAAGTCTACTGGCTTATTCCAACATTGCTGAGCTTTACATCAGCGGTGATGGAGTTCTGCACACCATTGAGGGTGTGGATTTATACCAACGTAAATCGCATCTTCTGCTGATCCCCTGTGTGACCGCCTTCCTCTTGTGGCGAGGGTGTGGATATACAATTTGTTAGAGTGGGTGGAGAACTTGAAGCCGTCTAACAACTTTGAGTGGCGAGTAGTGAGAGGAGTTAAGCATGCAGTGATCGGTGGAGGAGCAAAAGCCTGCTCCCAAACTTCATCTTTGGTCCAGCCCAGCAGTGATGTGGAGATTCCTCGTTATGTGCAGTTTTATAGTGAAGGGAAGTATACACTGGAAGTGTTACTAAAATTTGATGCAAATAAAAGAAAATTCAGCGGCGTAATGGTCAATCATCGAGGCTACAGGTTCACTTTTCTAAGGGATTGTGAGGAGGATAAGTATAAGCATATGAGGACATTTATTGAGTGCCTAATGAAAAGTAAGAGCGGGTCGTTGGAATGTTGTGACCCCAAGGGCAGGGTGTGTAGGGTTCGCAGCTTCGAGGAGTCACTCTCGTGCTATATTAAAAATGGCTTTCCACAAGTTTACGAACTGAAATTGGAAAACGCCATTGTCATGTAAAGGGAGGCCAATTAGAAAAGACTATTCAAAGGTTGGATCCCCAACGACTTTTCTTTTTCCTTTCTTAGGTAAGTATTAAGCAAGAGCCTTCTAAGAAATGTACAAATTATGGGAAGGATTTCCGAAGTCATGTGTAAGAATTGATTTGTAATATTCCAGTTGTTTTTTAATTGTAATGAAAATAAATGTTTTCATTAATTTATTTTTTATAATTAAAAATTTAAGATTTAGTAGTTGGGATTTGAATAATGAATGTATAATCAAATTTTTAGAATTTAAATAAATTAAATATAATATTTAGTTTGAATTTAGATGTTGGAGTATATTGTTGAAGATTTAAAAAATGATTTATTAAAATATTTGAATTTTAAAGTTCGATAAAATAAAAGTATTAAAAATTATAAATCAGTCATGTTTTATTATAGTTTAGACTTGTATTTGTAAAATTAATCTTTGTGAGTGTAAAAATAGTCTGGTTCACAACATTGAACCTCAACATATAGAAGTGATTTTGTGGAATTCTTATTATAGAATTTGTTTTCTTTGTCTCTTTATACTTGTGTTTGAAGTGAAATTTTTTAAGAAGGGATAAAAATAGACCCCAAGAAGGTAAAGAAAATCATGGAATGACCATAACCTAAGAGCACATTTAAGGCATGAAGCATGTTTGGCCTAACAAGCTTATATAAGAGGTTCATCAAGAAATGGAGATTGTGCACCTATCACATGACTAGGAGAATAAAGCATACATTCCAAATGTTGAAGAGGAAGGTCATGGAGTAGTCAATGCAAACTTTGCTAGATTTCAATAGTTTTCCAAGTAGATTGTGTGAGTGAAATGATGATTTGTGTAGTGCTAAGTCAAGAGGGAAAGTTAGTCACATACTTGTGAGATGATAAATGACATGTATAATATATATTTTGTCTATCATCAAGATTTTGTGTGATCATAAGTATTAAAAAATTAGAGACACTATTTGTTTGCTAGTACTATAAAGTCTCTACCCATGATACTGAATGATGGTTGCATTTGAAGAACATAAATTGCAAGACCTTATCAATTAAAATACCATCCAAGTCTCTAAAATAAACAATAAAGGAAATAAATATGCCACTAAGCCTAACTATATTCTATAGATATACACAAACCATTTCTCACAACATTCCTCTAAATTTGTAGATGTTATTCCATTTCTTTTTGCACAAGATACTAATGTTGCTAGTTCCCCCTCTCCTTTAATAGATATGGTAAGGATGATGAACACCCACCCTTGAGCCCCTTGAGATTGGGCTATCCCTAAAACCTACCATCTCTTTCTCTTTTGTTGATGTGTCCATGGATATACATAATGGACCTCTTTACATTCTTGCTAAAGTTAATAGGAAACCCATTTGAGTCCATTACTTATTGATCCCATATAGTAATTCTTATATTTCCATGAAATGTATAAAGATAAATAGGAAAAATTACAAGTCTATATATGAATGCATGTCAGGTCCTTTCCATTATTACCTTAGGTTTTTTTTACCCTTTATGTCTAGGTTGGACCAAAAACCCTAGACACATATTTCTCTATCATTCCTAACTTTCATTTCTTTCATCTAAATTTGGGCCACCCATGTCTCACCTTGATACAAGTGATCCCCTCTATTTTCATGAAAATTTGAAAAAGAGAGAGGGGATAAACCCTAATCCTTAATATGAGGGGGATTTATGGTTTAGTAGTCTCTCTTCCCATAATTTCATTAAGAATCTCACCCAACCAATTGGGAGTCCAAGGGATTTTTGACCTCAATGGCGACTCCCTTAGATTTGGGTTGGTGGAGATTCTTTGAGGACAAGGGTTGAAAATGGTTAGGAATGATTTCAAACAATACAACTACATGAACTATATGACCTAAGATGCAAATTATAGATTCCTAAATGTACAAAAATTGAAACAACAATTTGCAGGCAGATCTGAGAAGGGTCTAATATCATGTTTGTCACCAAAAGATGCTTATGAGTAGTGCAGATGAACAAGGTCACCCCTAGGCGAATGGATCCTTGAGATCCTTTCTAAAACTTTAAAATATGATGTTGTAGCCCTTTGTCTAAACTTTATTCTTTTACTTACAAATCTTTGTCTTCAGATTCAAACCTTTAATAAATCTGCAAAAAGAAATTATTTGTTTTTGTATAGGGGTTTGCCTCGGTCAAACCCAAGTTTTGTAATTAAACCTTGATAAAGAGACAATGATTTGATAAGGTACAATGTGTGAGATCTAACCTTCTATATGTGAAAAGGTTTTTAAGAGCTAAAATGCAAATAAACCCTACTTAGGTGTGTTAGAGTATGATTCCTATATGGCAATGATGAGATCCACTTACGGAGAAGTCAAGAACACCCTAAATCAATCTAAAAAATATAAAGATACCTTGCTTAGGCTACAAATAGAATGAAGCTTGAGGATGAGAACAATAAAAAACAAGTCATTGGGTAGAGGGAAATGGCCAAATGCATCTCCCAATTCGAGAATCCATCATGTTCTTCTCTAGGAAAAAATTTTCATTCATGTGACAAAGCTTTATCAAATTTTGAAAATGGGCTTGAAGAGTTGCAATATCAAATAATGTTGCTCCAAGACTTTGATTTTTTCTTGCTTGAATTCTCTTTCTTGTGTTCTCTTTTTCACCTCTTCTTGATCTCTCTCATCTAGTTTGAAATGATGCAAAGACTAGGCTTTTATAGGTATTTCTCTAATTTCTTGACAATTAGATCCTGATAGCCAACAATTGCAGGTTGAATTTTGAATGTTAAAATGTTGTCAAGAAGCTATTAAAATTTGGGTCCTGGCTAATGAAGGGGACCCATTCACCCATGGGCTAATGGGTCTTAGGCCCAAATTTCCAAGACACATATTTTAGGGCAATTCAATGATAGGTTGTATTTGTTCAATGTTTATTTTAGTGTTGGAAAATGATAAAGATAGGCCTTGGGATACATAATAAAGGAATTAGGGAATATTTAGAAAGGGTTAAAATGCATAAATGCAAGGTCACTAAAAAGGGTCCAAACTAAGTGTGAAATTGTACTATTACCTACAAGGGGGTACAATTTTCTACACTACATTTAGCCCTCACTTTAGTGTCCATACGACGCTACGTGCATATGCAATCTAAAGTACTAAAAGTAAATCATGCTTCATGAAAGGATACTCATGGATATTATGATTCATTTGTGAATGGGGATAATGAAGCTCCTAGTGTAGTTATTTGCAAAACCACATCCTGCAAACTTGATTTATTAGCTAATCAAAATCATCTTATTCTTTGAAATAGGAAATACAAAATTCTATTAAGAATCAAATTTTAGGATAGATGTATGCCCCTTGATTCTGCTTACTTTATGGAGGTAGAATTAGGGAACCTGGCAATCTAACCAAATCAAATTACTATGTTTTTTGATATAAATGCTTATGATAGGGTCATGATATCACAATACCGTCTATCAAATTTTTGACTATCATTTTTGATATTTACCTTTGAGAGTGTACCTTGTTACAGAGGAGTGAAGATACCAAGCCGATGACCATAGCAACCCCCATGACTTGAGTGTCTTCGAGAGGAGGTTGTGAGTGGCACAATTAGAGCAGAGGTGATTTTGTTGTACCTTTTCCCTGCAATTTTTAATTTCATTTTTTGCATTAATTTTGAGTTTTTCCAAAAATTAAGGCGACCCCATCCTAAGATGGTGACTTTGTCCCATTTTGGTGACCCTATCCTAGAATGGAAACCCTATTATAAACCCCCTATCCCAAAATGGTGACCCTGTCCCATTTTAGCCACAGTGTTGAAGGGAATTTTAGCTTTGCTTGTAACTATTTGGTTAACTAATTTTTCTATGTTATTGATGATTTTATATGCTTCTTTCAAAGTCCACCATGTGCCCGATAACGTTTAGGAGGATAGATATTTACCCTTCTCTATGCATAGGTTACCTGAATGACTGAGGAGAAGGAGGAGACACTTGGCATTATTGGATTGTTCTGGATATACCTCATGCCACCCTTGAGGTATCATGATGTTATGTTGATGGTGTTGGTTGAGTGGTGGGATGCAGATACTTTCATATTTCATCTAGAAATAGGGGAGATGACAGTCATATTAGAGGTCATCCTCCGCATTCTTAGGATACCCATCCAGGGTGAGACCATTCACCTTGAGGAGGATCACACAACATGACAGATGAGGTGAGATGTTCAGTATTGCACTAGTCACCACAGTAGAGAGGCTATATCACACATCGAACTTTCATGGCTAATGTATGCACACATTTTTTGATTCGATGGATTATGTTGGTGACCATTGCACTAACTCTTGTACTTGATGGATGAGGCACACACCTTGAGGGAGGCCTCGTACATAATGTACAAGAGATGGAGCAACATTGGTCAATTTTCACATGGGGATAGAGCATGCTTACTCACCTTTAGTATGATCTTGGTTGATTCATGCATCGATAGCTTTATGGCATAGTACATTGTACACTTCTTCAGGTGTGGGCCTTTGAGCATATCACATGTACTAGACCAATGGGATATCCCACTATAGTAACCATTGACTATCCATGAGCCTATAGCTACACTTTGAGATGATCCTAGTAGTGTGGAGATCTATTACACTAGAGAGTCAAATGTGATCTTATCTTGAGGAGGATGATATAGTATGGAGACCATACATGAATCTACCATAGTGGCTAGACCTTACACAATAGTTGACTAGGATACAACAAGATAGATTGTTTGTTGGATGACATGACTATTTTGTAACATCATTCTATTATGATCGAGTCATGCGTTAGTTTTGATAGATTCAGGTAGCACCTAGGCCATGACCTACATTCTTGAGAGCCACATGAAGTGGTGTGAGGTGAGGACACATCCATTGTCCTAGGATCAATGACACCATTGATAGTGACTTAGATAACAAGGACCAGGATTCACCCCAACATTTGATTTAGATAATGTTGGTGCCACTATAGCTTATGAGGAATGGTGAATGAGAGCATACCTCCACAAATCTTCCCTAATGATCATCACACAAAAATAAATGGACCTTTACCATATTGAGGAGATAAGAGAGAGGATAGGAATGTTGATTGAGACACAACTAATGATGATGATGATGGTGCAGTGGAGGATATAGAGGATAATGAGGACCAACAACCTATAAGAGAGGAGTTTAATGAGCTAGTTGAGGTTGTAGATTCACCCAAAAAAATTGACAAGTGTGGAGCATAGGTTACCACTTAGTGTAGGGTGTCATGCTGACCTATTTGAGCCCTTATAGAGATGGAGGACATCTTATGACAATTCCATGAGTACTATAGACTTGTGTAGAGTTGAGATTGAGGATGTCAAAGCTAGAGACGAGTAGTCTAAAGCCACACACAAGGAGCTTAGGACTACCTATGAGGAGCTTAGGACTACATATGAGGAGCTTTGAGTCACTCAAGTTCCTTCTTAGAGTGAGGCACATGTTTTCATGTGGTCAAAACTCAATAGGTTACAAACAACTCGCTTTTTATAGTTTGAGGGGATAGGGATCAAATAGATTAGGAGCACATTGTGGAATTCATATGTGAGGGGGTTGCCATAGGTGAGGTATGAGGCCTTTGAGATCAGATGAGTTCTATGAGCCAATCTCATACTATGTTGTCTCTCAACGAGCACTGACACTAGGCCCTAAGTCTGGTAGCCATATGCGTCTCTAGATGTATTATGTTATATCACACCATATTTTGATATCGTGGTGATCATGTGTATAAACGTTATGATATATATAAATAAATAAATAAATATATATTATATATATTTATATATATATGAGCATGTTTTTATTTGTATGAGTTGTTATTTTGATTAGATGTTTATGTGATCTATTAAATTATCTTACTATGACTATTTAATATATGTCTCCATGATCGAATTTGTATGTGACCTAACTAAAAATTGATGTAAATCCTTAGATACTACATTTTTTATTAAATATGATATATTAAACTAGATACCCTTATGATCTAATTTGAAAATTAAATGTATGTAATGATCTAATTTAGCATAAGACAAATATGATTGAATAGCATGCAAAATAAAGTAATAATTCAAACTAATGAACAATTACTCTAGATAATTCAAGACACCAAAATTGTTTGTCAAGAATGAAGCAATACAAGATTAAATAGAAAACTATCTACCTAATCTAACAACATGCTTTAAATATACATACTATTCAAAAAGATTGTTAAGTGTAATGTCTATGTAAATACACAACATTGATAGGATCTTTGAGAGGTGTTCGATCCATTGTCTTTAGTGTATATGCTCCAGACCCATAGTTTTCTTCCTCTAACAAAATCTTGTGTCTCTTTGTTCCTCTGTGTTCTCACTGCTTTACTATGTTATTGTTGTTTCAGTTCACTGTTGGGATTATTACTTTTCTCAATTTTGTTTATGAATGATTACATTCAACTCATGAATGCATTAATCAGAGTAATATTGAGATCAAATCTGAGCTATGTTTTTGAATTTTTGAAAATGAGTCAAATCATTTAAGACACTGATTCACCCCCCCTCTCAGTGTCATTTTAACTCCAACAATTGGTATCAGAGCGTAGGGTCCTCTGATAGGTAATAATCATCTTGGATTGATCTTGGTCTTAGAGTTTGTTTTTAATGGCACATTCTCAAGACATTGCCTCTATAACCAGAGCTCCATTATTTGATGGAACAAATTATGTGTTCTAGAAAATAAGAATGGAAGCTTTTCTTATTTCTTTTGATGTTGATGTTTGGAGCATTGTTATAAATGCTTACAATGTACCAGCCTCTATTCCCACTAATCCTGCTGAAAAAAAGAGGTATGAAACAAATGCCAGAGCTAAGCATGGCATCTTGTGTGGGTTAACTAAAGATGTGTTCATTAAAGTCATGCATTGCAAATCTACTCATGATATTTGGGAAAAACTTGAAACTATATATCAAGAAAATGAGAAAGTCAAACTGTCAAAAATCATTACACTCAAACATCAGTTTGAGGAGTTGAAAATGAAGGATGATGAAAAAGTGGTTGAATATTTCCTAAGAGTTGATGAAGTTGTCAATGCAATGAAATATCTAGGTCAAGAGGTCAATTAATTTGATGTGGTCACAAAGGTTGTTAGAACCTTACCATCCAAATTTGAATCTAAGGTTTCAGCCCTAGAAGAAAAGAAACACTTTGATCAGCTTACCTTAGACAACCTGCAAGGAATACTTACTGCCTATGAAATGAGAACTAGCAAAAACAATTCAACAGGAAAAGAAACTACCTTTAACACTGAAAAGAAAGAAATAGTCGAAGTCAGTGAATGAGAGTTGTCAGATTCTAAAGAATCCCATTTTGTTAGAAGATTTAAAAAGGGATCAGGAAAATATAAGGGAAAAATTCCCTTTAAATGTTTTAACTGTGACAAAATAGGTCACTTTGCTACAAAGTGTCCCTATGATGATGAAATAAGTGACAATGAGAAATCAGAAAACAGCCTAAGAAGAAGGCCTTTAAACCTAAACAAAATTTCAACTTCATGAAGAAGAAGAGTTTGTTTAGTAAAGATGAAATTGATTTTGAGTCTAAAGATTCATCAGCAGAAGAAGATGAAACCTTGTTAATGGCTGAGATTACTCAGCAAGAAGATTCAAACACCATTGACATTGAAGAAGGTGAGGTAGGTCTTGAAAGTGAGCTGAAATGTGCTTTAAAAGAGGTCAGAAAACTCAAAAAACAAGTTCTTGCTCAAGAACATAAACCAGATCAAGAAATGGTCTCTCTGAAAACTCAGCTTGACGAAGCTAAAAGAGTTGAATACTATCTTTGAGAGATTTTAAGATGCAAAGATCAAGAAATTCAAAAACTAGAACAAGAAGTAGTCTTTCTTAGGAAGGAAATTGAAAAATATGAAAGCACTCTAAAACTGAATGAGATGCTCAGCAAGTAGAAGATGTACAAAGATAAAACTGGTGTTGGTTTTGAAAAGGGTGAATGCTCAATTGACCATGCAAAACAAAACCCCTCTTTTGAATTCAAAGGTTCAGGTTCAAATCACTCATAATTTGGTAAGGATCATGTTCAGTCTTTAAGAGATAATAGATCTTCATACAGAGTTAATCCTTTCTTCTATGGTTATTGGTTTTTTTGCAACAAATTTTGCCATAAGGTGAGCACTAGTAGGCTTATGAATCCTAGAATACCCAGGTTTGGTCTTAGGAAACACTATGGTTTTGTTAGACAGATGAAATGTTTTAAATGCAATACTTTGGGACATTCTGTCAAACAATGCAGAACTGATCTGCAATCGAAACAATAGAAAATTAAAAAGGTTTGGAAACCTAAGATTGTTAACAACATTGAACAAACTATGTTGGTTCAAACTGCTTTTCATTCCAAGAAAAAGGACTTATGGGTCCTAGACAGCAGATGTTCTAACCCTATGACTAGCGACAAGGATAAGTTTATAAATCTTGAAGATTATGTAGGTGGATATGTTAAGTTTGGTGATAACTCTAGTATTCGAATTAAAGGTAGAGGTTCACTTCTTCTGAATGAAGACACTCCTATCTATAATGTGTACTATGTGGAAGGTCTCAAGCACAATCTTCTAAGTGTTAGTCAAATCTGTGATAGTGGCTATCACGTTCTTTTCACTTCGCAGGGATGTGAGATTAAGAACAAGCTTGGAAAGGTTGTTGCAGCTAAAAGGAGGACAAAAGGAAATGTGTACAATCTTCTTGACTCATCATGCAATGACAATAATCAAGGTATGTGTGTAATGGGCCAAATTGAAGAAAGTTGGTTATGGCATAAAAGATTAGGACACATAAACTTTGAAAATCTGGTTAGAATCAGTAAGAACCAGAATGTTAGAGGTTTACCAGTTCTTAACAAGCTAGAAAATTCTGTGCAAAGAATGTCTAAGTGGTAAACAATCTAAAATCAGCTTCAAAACAAAAGAACACTCTTCATCAAAACCTCTACAGCTAGTACATACTAATTTATGTGGACCAACTAGAATAAGGTCTATTAATGGTGAAAAATACTTTATGCCTTTTGTGGATGATTATAGTAGAATGATATTGGTCACATTTCTTAAGTACAAATTAGAAGCCTTTGAAAGGTTCAAAATCTTTCATAAAATGGTTGAGAAGGAATCTGATTTGAAACTTAAATGTCTGTGATCTGACAAAGGAGGTGAGTTCACTTCTCAAGAGTTTATTGATTACTATGAACAACACAGCATTAAAAGACAGCATGTTGCAACAAAAACACCTCAACAAAATGGGGTACTTGAACGTATGAATAGAACTGTAAAAGAAATGGCTAGAACCATGCTAGATGAAGCTAAGTTGTCTGATATGTATTGGAAAGAAGTTGTTCATACAACTATATACATTTTGAATAGAGTGCAACTTAGGGTGAAATCTAAACACACTCCTTATGAACTTTGGTATGGAAAAACTGCTTCTGTCAAACACTTTAGAATTTTTGGAAGTAAGTGTTTTATCAAGAAAGATGATGATAACCTTGGGAGCTTTCAATCAAAGAGTCATGAGGGTATCTTTTTGGGATACTCAACTCACAGCAAAGCTTATAAATGCCTTAACAAAAGGCTTAATAAGATTGTTGAAGTTGTTAATGTAAAATTTGATGAAAGGCTACATTTGTATGCTGAATCTTTGCAGGATAATGAGGAAGAAGAACTTGAACTAGAAATAATTTCAGAAGGAGCTGAAATAGCAAAGCCTAATACTGATTCAGCAAGCCCTAAAAATGAAATAGCAATTCTTGAAAAGGTTGCATCAAAAGATCTAGCTAAATATCACCCCAAAGATTAGATTATTGGGGATAAAAATGTAGGAGTTCAAACTAGAAGAAAGGCTACAAAATCTGATGAAAAGGCATAAATTGCTTTTTTTTTTTAGTTACTCAGTTTGAGCCTAAATTTTTTAATGAAGCTCTCACAAATTCATGTTGGATTAATTCTATGTAGGAAGAAATTGATCAGATTGAGAAAAATCAAACTTGGGAGTTAGTCCCAAGACTGGATGACAAGAATGTCATTGGAGGCAAATGGATATACAGAAACAAGGTTGATGAAAATGGTAATGTTATTCACAACAAAGAAAGATTTGTCTGCAAAGTCTATGCTCAACAAGAAGGTATTGATTTTGGTGAAACCTTTGCACCTGTTGCTAGACTAGAATCTACCGCAATACTCATCGGCAAAACCCAGCCCAGCTTGCCCAGTTTTAAATGGCTTAGATGAAGAGGTCTATGTTGAACAACCTAAAGGATTTATTTGGTAAAGTATTAAGCCCGACCGTGTTTACGATTGAAAGGCCCTCATGGTTTAAACAAGTTAATCAGGAGCTTGGTACTCTAGGCTGGACAGTTATTTGCTTTCAAATGGTTTTGTTAGAGGAGGTGTAGACAACAATCTTTATGTTAAAATTGAAGGTTCTGATATTTTGGTTGTTGAAATTTACGTTGATGACACTATCTTTGGCTGCAACAATGTTACTTTGAGTAAAAAATTCTCTCAGCTAATGGAATCTGAATTTGAAATGTCATTATTAGGAGAATTAAATTTCTTCTTGGGTCTTCAAATCTCTCAACGTGAAAATGGAATATTTCTTTCTCAAACCAAGTATGCTAGGGAGATGCTTAATAAATTTAAGATGGATGAATGCCATCCAGTTAGCACTCCAATGGTTGTTGGATGCAAACTTACTAAGGTTGATGATTCTCCTGATACGAATCAAACTGAATATAGATCAA
>VDFB02104821.1:0-43398 GCA_007258455.2 Sequoia sempervirens | reverse complement strand
TGAGGTTGAATAGCCATCAATGTTCATGGCTCATGTAGTTGGCTATGTAGTTTTGCACTTTTTTTTTTCTCTTGAACAATAAAAACCTAGAAGTTTTTGACCTGTAGCATTTACACATGCTAGAATAGTGATCCACTCCAGGCTCTTTGGGATAATGTAAGCAACACTTCTCACACCTTTCATGGCAAGCACCTTCATGTTACCGTTTCGGCCAGCTTGCAGCCCTGTCTCATCATAGTTCCAAATCCTTTGCAGTCCATAGTTCCCTCCTGCATATGCCTTCTCCAAAGTGTCGTAGAAAGCACTTATAACCAGTTGCCTCAGACTTATAGCATGGTTTCTATCTTGACCTTGGGTTGTTCTCAAGCAGAGATCAAGATGCCTTCTTTTGAATCATGTCCACCATGACTTGCCAGGAAGCCCATTCTTGAAGGGATTATTCCTTGTTTCGCATATTTGGGCCACTTCCATTTTCAGATTGACGATCTCCAAACCTTGGCCAACAGCAGCCATCTCCTTGCACCATTCGACGATCAATGACTCTTCCTCCTCAGTTAGGACTATTGGGGGCCCTTTCCCTTTTGTAGTGGTCATACCACCTAGCCGATTGGACAATGTTGAGGTAGGAATACCCCACATTTTTGCTACACCTCTAGTTGACCAGCCATAGTCTTCGACATCTTCAAGGGCATGGTCCATGTCATCCTAGGTCCATTCACGGCTCGGTGCAACCTTTTTGGTTGATACAGCTAGGTTATCTTGCACTACAGATTCAGTTGGATGTTCCAAAACAATTTCTACCTCCTCCTCACTACTTGGTTCTTCAGTTCGCTGGTGAACAGGAATGACAACATCCTCCTCATCGCTATGTGGTAGATGCACACCTCTCTTATGTGCAGGCATAGTTTTCTGACTCCACTTTTGTGGAGGCTTCCTCCTTGAAGATCGCTTGATATTTGTTTGTGCATTTATCTTCCTCTATATTGAACCAACACAGTGATTAGTAAACAACATACACTTAATATTGAAAATAATGATACTGACTGAAACAACGAATCCATACATTTACTATTTACTGTAATTGAAGAACAAGCTAACCATGCATATAATTGACATAGCATTATGATACACATATATATGAACTTGCAACAACAGTATGATACAAAAATTTATATCTTCTAACAACTTTGCAAGACAATAAAGGGTTTCAAATATTTCTATCATACTATTGTTTCAAGTTGTGTTAATGTTTTATAATGTTGTTTGAGATATTCTTCGCATACTGTCAGTACAATTGAAGAACAAACAAGGCATACATCTATTTAAGTTGAATGTAACCGATGGTGGGTAGGGTAACTTTGAGCAAGGGGTCCACGTCATTAGCGTCCCAGTCGGGTAATTTTTTTATGCCACGTCCCTTGACAGTGGAGCTAGCATTATGCAACTTTTATATATGTATGTATATATCTATCTGAGTTCTAACTGCATGCACTGCAGGGCAAGAGTGTTTTGATGTGGCGTAAATATCGACCCCTCTCCCTTATAGCTAACTTTGATGATGGTTGAGTCCTACTTATGTTAGTACCATTTCTCAAACAACATAGTAACATAAGTAGGAGTTAGCCATTATGACAGTTGACTGTAAGGGATAGGGGCCGATATTTATAGTCACTTTAATTGAACAAACAAAGCATACATCTAATTAGGTTCAATGTAAATGAGGACATACATACAGTCACTTTGCAGAGATAGATAGATACTTAATTTGAATGTGAATGAACAAGGTATAAATTGAATGTACATACCTATATTTGGTGATGAACCGTATAGTAATATATAAATTTGACTATGCAATATATATATATATATATATGCGGAGATAGATAGATACCTAATTTGAATGTAAATGAACAAGGTATAAATTGAATGTAGATACCTATATTTGTTGATCAACTATTCAGTAATATATTAATTTCAATTTGCAAAATAGAAATATACATACCTTGTTAATTTACATTCAAATTAGGTTATCTATCTATCTCTCTGCAAATATATATATTTCCCACAACCCTATCCATTTTCATGAAACTTACACATTTATCTATATTTGCAATATATATGGCCCTGTTCATTTTAATGAGACTTACACATATCTCTCTCCCTATATATATGTATATATATATTTGCAGAGATAGATAGATAGCTAATTTGAAATTAATATATATTATTGAACAGTTCATCAACAAATATAGGTATGTACATTCAATTTATACCTTGTTCATTTACATTCAAATTACGTATCTATCTATCTCTGCAAATATATATTATATATATAGGGGGAGAGAAATGCATAAGTTTCATTAAAATGAACAAGGATATATATATATTGCAGATATAGATAAATGTGTAAGTTTCATGAAAATGGATATGGATGTGGGAAACATATGTGGATATGTATCATTTTGTGCAACATATATTTCTACCATAATAGAGCTTAAAGGGAGACTGGCCGGTGACAGCATAAAGGATGGTTATGGAAATGACTTACCGAAAGAGCTGAAGGAGGAGAGCACATCGATCTGGAGGAGGTCATCGTCACTCAAGAGCATGTAGCAAAAAGTGAGAAATTTAATTTTTTTGAATAAACTGTAATGTGTAACTTGCATCGCACAAATGAGGATTGCTTGCATAAATAGGTTTGTTGAATTTGAATTGGTAGCAAGTGGATTAATTTGAATTATGGGAGGGAATTTGATCTGCATTCATTTGAATTATGGGAGGGAATTTGATCTTCATTCAATGGATTAATGGTAGAAGGGATAGCTTAATGGGTACGTAGGATTTGTGGTTGGTGATTTGAAGTGATATTAAGTTTGTTTTTGAATTGTAACCAGTTTTACATTTTTTTTATGATTATTGTTTTTTAGTGGATTTGTAAATAATAGAGTGATAATTAAGTGTTATATTGAAATTTTGCAATGCATAGTGAGCCTGAGAGTTTGTGTTTTTCAATTTTGCAGGCAAATTCAAAAAAAGATTGGTTATTATGGACATCCGGAAACTAGTTGATAGTAAAAGGAATATGAGAAATGGGACATGTTGAAATGTATTTTGTTCAAATATATTTGGAATTAAATCACTTGGCAATGTCTTATGTACATGTCAACTCACTTTTAATGCAAGAAGACTTATATTTTGGTTAATAAAATATCCCTTCACAACAACCTTTTATTGGGAAGGTGGAAAATATTATTTATATTGTGGAAATAAGATTATCATTATGCATTCACTTGATATTGTGAAATAGGAAAATAAATGTCCACTTGCATTCACCCACTATTGAGAAGGTGGCAACAAAAAAGTCAACCTATGATAGGACATACCGTGAATTTAATATGAATCTGTCATATCATATTTGAAAGGAAATTTGAAATTTTTATTGGTATAAAAATTACCCACCAGTGGGCCCCAGACTGTCCATAGCTATACCAGCTATGGACCCTGTCCATGATCGGCCTTCCCTTTACCTCGCGCCTAAATAAAATTTCTCACCCTGCTACCAAGATTGTGCATTCAAAAGACATACCCAAATGAAAAAGAAAACCTCGTTTTCCCTTCCCGCCGCAGGGCTTTGTACAGTAGTCTGTACACTCGGGAATTGGCGGGGTATAAATTTGAATTAGTGTACTGGAGCTGGCCTCAAAATCTCGTAAGCTCTCGGTCACATGAAGCGCGTTAAGTTGCAGGCCGATGAACACTGGGAGTCCTCGCACATCGGCAGCTCGCGGGATCAAAACTCAGAAGACGAAGAAGAAAATAATGATAACGATAAGGAGAATTTCTTAACTGAAAATCTTTACGAGCTGGATGAATATGGAATTCCCTGCGAGGGCAAGGGCGAAGGCGAGGGTTCTGATGAAGGCTGTAGGTCACCTAGCTTTGCGCAGTCGTTTTATGCAAGCGGTGCTGACTGGACATCCCTCCGCTCCCATGCCAATGGTGGAAAAGGAAAAGGAGAGGGGAAGACTCAACTTGTTCAGGCCAAATTGCATGCGATGTGGGGTCTGAAGAGTACGGAGAAGGCGGTGGACGAAGGGGAGCACAAGGCTGAAAGGAAATTGTCTAGTTTCAAAGCGGATTTTGGCCGCGGAGGAATACGTCAGCAGCAGGGAGTCAGAGCGTGTCCTTTCTATAAGAAAATTCCAGGTGTGTTGGTCTTTGAATTTACCAGAAGGAAAGGTTTAAAAGCCATTTTATATACATCTTTCGTTAAAAAACTCCTTATAAATATCTTAATTTCCCCTCCTCCTCCCCCCGAGTATCTGTCTAAGTATTTTATTATTAAAAAATCTTTGCCACCACATTTTGAATTGTAAGTCCAACATATTTATTTGTAGTTACCAGAGTGATTCTGGAAGCGTAATAATTTAATATTTAAAATTATTAATTTTTCTACTTCTCTCTGATTGACTTGGGCACTCAGTAGTCTAACAGGATGGTTCCATAGAGTTGTTTATTTTGGTTTACTGTTTAAATTTTGGTATTATAGGCAGTATTATGTTAAATTTGATTTAAGTAATTTAAAATCTTCTTTTTATATTGATGGAGCTGTTATAGTTTAGATATTGAAAATTAGCTGTGAAAAAATGGAGGGATGAGATTATGCAGATGTTGTACAATTACACAGATTTTTTTTGTTGTACATTTTACTTTAAGTTTTACTTTCAACTTTTTTTATCAACAAACTTTCAATTTTTTTTATCAATAAAAATAAATATACATATCCTTATTCATTTAACAACTACTTAAAATAAACAAAAACTTAAAAAATTGATGAAACCACTAACTCCACAAAAACATCCTTAAAAATTTGAATAATAATTATTAAAACAAAAAATTAAAAGTTGGTGAAACCTTAATCTAAGCATGGTGTGATATGTCGCTGGTCCCTTATATTATAAACTATTTTGAAGTCTAATGTCATAGTCGTACATGACTGCATAAGTAGATTTTTTGCTTAAATTTAAGCAGCACAGGTGGTCCCAATCAAATTTTAAATTAAATATGAAGAATAGTTTAAAATCTTTTTCTATTGTAGTGGAGCAACTACATTCTAAGAATTGAGATTATATTGTGAAAAAAGAGGGGGCTGAAATTATGCAGCAACTGGACAATGAAAAAAATTGTCAAATGATTGCACACATTTTTTCCCTCTTTTTACACTTTCCTCCAATTTTGCTTTCCAACTTTTACTTTCAAAATAAGCTGAAAATCAAATAGCCCTGGAACTATGTAATGTCCCCAACTCAAATTAGCAGCAGATTGCTGTCCTTTCCTTGGATTACTCAAGAGGAAGAGGACGTAGAGCATTATTGGGTAAGATATGGAGTCTTTGGCTTGTTCTAAATTCTATTCTTAAGTTGTGTGCATGTCTTTTTATGCAACTTAAGTGAATTTAAGCTATTTTAAGCGAACTTAAGTTATTTTAGGTTACGGGCACCTTTTTTAAGGCAACTTAAGAGTTCCTAGCCAAAAGACTTAATATGTCCCCTTTTTATGTACTTTAAGTGATTTTAAAAAGCATGTGATAAAAGGCAAAGGGGGCATGTGTTTTGAAGGAGCTTATTGGTTCAGTTTTTAGGGTTTCAACGTGGAGCATTGGATCAAAAGGTGATGAATCAAGGGTTGAGATTAATTCATCTCTTTGGTAGTTATTATATAACTCTCTAGGGGTCTTTTAGAGCTCATTATGTGTTGAAGTTTTTTGTTTATTGCTGCTGCAACTTGGCTGAAGATTGAAACCCTCAAGTATCCCTGATTTTAGTGAGACATACGAGCTCTCCCTAGTTGGAAGAGTGTGTTTCGGTGGAAGAATTCCAATTTGTGAAACCCTAGCACATTATTATTTCTAGGCTGCAAGTATTCATCAAGTTTGAGGCCGAATTTGAGGAGAATCCCAGTGCTGAAGACTCGGATCTGGAAACTTCTACAGTTGCAAATCATCAATTACTAAGCATTTGGTGGACGGCTGTTGAGGAGCATATAAAATATACCTAGCACTGATCATTTTGGGAGCCTAGCATCATTTTGAGGGTCGGCTAGGGTTTGGAAATAATTCTGAACCAATCTGAGGTATTTTGGGTGTTAAAAAATCTGCATATTTATCTTGGTTTAAGCTCTGAAATTTTAAGAGGAATTATTGTAATGCTTTTCTGAAATTTTTGGGTTGTTTAGTGGATTTTTTGCAACTTTTTCATGTTCAAAAATTTTCAGAAATTCCTAAAAAATCAGAAAAATATTTTGAGCCTAGATCTGAGTTTGTTGAAGGGTTTTTCTTTTTGAAAATAAAATATCAGAATTTTTTATTGCATATTTTTGGAGATATTGTTGTTTGTCTATTATCCTTATTTGGGGATATTAAAAACTACTAGTTTCACAAAAGACTCCTTAAAAAACGAGTTGTGGCTGTTGGACAAAATAAGCTAAGTAGGACAAAATAAGCTAAGTAGCTGCATGGGAGCATGTCCCAAGTATAGTAAAAAGTAGGCTATAAACTTGATGAACACCCTTGGCCACCTAGATTTTCTTCTTGCCATCGGTGCAATGTTTGTTCTTCATAATTATACCCTTCTTAGTTTATTGATATTCTAATGGGCAACCACCCACCTTGTTCTTCATTTGATGAATGGTAGCTTAGGTCAGATATAAACGGTGATTGCTATAAGCATCATCATCGTTTATATAAGATCAATTGCTCTTCATGTTTAATATTTCTAGAAATAAGTAAAAATCGAATTTTATAAAACATGTATAAAATCGAATTTAAATAAATGATGTTCAAAATTCGCATTGGATAAAATTTGGAATTCATATAATATATCCGCCATGTGTGAGGGTGTATATATATGCTAAGTTTGTTTAACCGAATGATTATCGGTTGTAAGAGAAACCCGCGCGCCCAAAGGGACACGTCCCTTGAGCGGACGTGTCTCCACGTGTGGAGAAACGTCCTCTCAAGAGACGCATCCCTTGGAGGCGGGTCTCCTTACATACAAAAGGTGATTCCACTCTTGATATGCAAACGTCAAAATTATTAATGTTCTGCAATCGGCACATTCAGTATAAATAAAATCTGGAAATCGAAAATCTGACTTAGAATTTTAGTAGAATTCTTACAATTAGAATCTCTTTAGAACCCTTAGTCTCTCAATTTGATAGAAGATTTGATTACATTTACATGGTATCAGAGCCATGTTGTGTGAATCCAAATCAAATCTAGATTTCAGATTGCTCTAGAAAATTCGTATTTCCTAAAAAAATCGAATTCACTTCACATTCTTCATAATGTCAAGTGTGATCAGATTTGAAGATCGTCTTGCAGGAGCAGACAACTTCACATCATGGAAATTTAGAATCATGATGATCCTTAGAGAGAATAAACTAGACTCACTTGTGAAAGAAAATAAAAGGGAACCAGAGGCTGAACCTGAGAAAACTCAATGGATTGAAAACAATGAAAAGGCCATGAAAATCCTAGTAGATGCAGTTAGGGATCATATAGTGCCTATCCTAGCAAAACATGAAACTGCATACCATATGTACAAATCTCTTGAGAGTACCTATGAGATCAACAACACTTGCAGGACTCTTGCATTAAAAAGGCAAATCAACAATGCTCAAATAAACAAAGGAGAGTCCATTAATGCATACTTCATGAGGATTATTGAACTAAGGGATCAATTATCCACAATTGGATATCAGATTGATAGCAAAGAGTTAACTCTAATTGCACTAGGAGGCCTACCAAACTCATGGGAGTCATTTGTTCAAGGAATACGTGCAAGATCTAAACTCCCTAAGTTTGACAGGCTAAGAACTGACTGCCTTCAAGAAGAAACAAGACTCTCCACAAAAGAAAACAAACAGAAAAACATAGATGAAGACATTCATGTACTCAACACATCGTCTAATAAAAGGAATAAGAAAAACTCCTACAAAAAAGGATCTTTTAAAAGAAAGAGAAAATCCAATGGAAAGGGATCTTCTAAAAAGAAAGACATCTCTCAAGTACAATGCTTTAGATGTGATCAATATGGCCACTATGCAATGAAGTGCCCTGACAGATCAAAGCAACAAGCATCTTTTGCCAAAGTAGGAAAGACAAATTCAGATCATGAATCTGAGAACTTTGTGTTCTATTCAGCCTTATCTAGTCAAGTATTTAACAATATCAACAACTAGGTGATTGATAGTGGTTCTTCGAGGCACATCACAAGGTTTAGAGAACACTTAGACACTATGACTGAAGAGTCTGATGAAGATGTCACAATTGGGGATGACTCTACACATCAAGTAAAAGGGGTTGGAACTTGTTCCATCACATTGAAATCTGGTCTCTCCCTTCAACTCACTGGAGTCTTATTTGTACCTGGAATAAAGAGGAATCTAGTATCCATCTCTGCCCTTGAAGACAATGGATATAGGGTTACATTTATGGATGGAAAAGTTCTAGCATGGCCTAAAAACTCAACTATCAAGAAAGCCCAAACCATAGGTGTAAGACAAGGGTACCTTTACAAACTTTGCACTGAAGTTAAACAAGCCCTTACCCTTGACACCTTTGAGTCAAATGAAATTTGGCATAGAAGATTAGGACACCTTCATTTTCGTGCCCTACCTTCTATGGAAAAACTTGTAATAGGCTTACCTAAGTTAAAACCATCTCATGAAGGAACTTGTAAAGGTTGTGCCTTAGGAAAGAATACAAAGGGATCCTTTCCCATTAGTTTGAGCAAAACCTTAAATGTGTTAGATCTGGTTCACTCTGACTTATGTGGACACATGTCTGTACCTTCTAAAGCAGGATTTCTATACTATGTCATATTTATAGATGACTTCTCTAGGAAAACCTGGATCTATTTCCTTAAGTGTAAAGGGTCAATAGAAATCCTCAAAAGGTTCAAAGAGTTCAAAGCACTTACGGAAAACTTCTCCGGGAAGAAAATAAAAACCTTAAGGACAGACAATGGGAAAGAATACACCTCTGAAATTTTTAAGGAATTCTGCATGAGTGTTGGAATTAAGAGGGAGTTCACAGTGGCTTACAACCCTCAACAAAATGGGGTTGTTGAAAGAAAAAATAGAACCATTGTAGAAGCTGCCAAAGCAATGTTGCTTGACCAAAACATTGAAACCTCTTTCTGGGCAGAAGCCTCTAGGACTGCTGTCTTCATCCAAAATAGATGTCCTCATTCTCATCTTGACAACAAAACTCCTGAAGAAGCCTTCACTAGCATAAAACCTGACATTAGTCACTTTAGGATTTTTGGTTGTCCCGTCTATATTCATGTGCCCAAGGAGAAGAGATTCAAACTTGAACCTTTCGGAAAGAAAGGGATATTTATGGGATATAGTGAAACCTCCAAGGCCTTCAGGATATTCATACCCGGTCAGAATCAAATTGAATTGAGCAGAGATGTCATCTTTGAAGAAGACATTGCATTCAAGAGGGTAAGAAGTTCTAGTGAGGCTGAAACCTATTCCCCTAGAGTACCTGAAATGGAACCTGCTCCTGAGATTCAGAGGGAGCATCCTGAGGAAATACCACATGAACTTCCTTCTACTTCAAATGAGAATACAAATGACAACAGCAGAAAGAGACCACTTGGGCCAAGAAGATGATCAAAGAAGCAGAGAATCATGCAGCACCCAAAGGAACGTTCAGGGAGAGTAAAAGACCCAAGCGTTTCTCTAGCTATGTTGCTCTCATGAACGATATCATAAACTCCGAACCTGTCAGTGTTTCAGAAGCCTTCAGACATCAAGCATGGAAAGATGTAATGAGAGGAATATCGGTCTATTCTAAAAAGAATGATGTATGGGATATAGATGCCTAGACCAAAAGAGAAATCTGTTGTCTCTTCCAATGGCTCTTCAAATCGCGCTACATCTTTGCTTTGATGGCGGTATAAGAAAAACATAAAGCAGTTTTGTGAGAGTTTTCTCAAAAGGAAGGCATTGATTCACAGAAACATTTGCACACATTACCGATTACACATGTTAGGCAGAGTGTTAGCCATTGCAGCGGCTAAAGGTTGGAAGATCCATCAAATGGATGTGAAAACTGCCTTCCTGAATGGAACCATTGAAGAAGAAGTCTACTTGGAACAGCCTGAAGGTTTTGTGATACATAAACTTGACTCACATGTATGCAGACTGAAGAAAGCCCTCTATGGACTTAAACAGGCTCCCAGGGTCTGGTATGAAAGAATTGACAGCTATCTCTTGGGATTAGGATTTTCCAAGAATGATGCTGACTCCAATCTCTACTTCAAGGTAATTAAAAGTGATATGCTAATAATTATTTTATATTTTGATGACCTGCTGATAACAGGAGAAGATCACCTCATTGCTCAAGGGAAGCAGGATCTAATTTCTGAATTTGACATGAAAGACTTGGGCATTCTACACTACTTCCTAGGTTTAGAAGTATGGCAGAAATCAGAGGGCATTATACTAAACTAAAGGAAGTATACTATTGATATTCTGAAAAGATTTGGAATGTTGGACTGTAGACCGATGTCTACACCTATGGAAACCAACCTTCACAAATTGACAGAAGCAATAGTAGAATCCAAGTGTGCAAATCCAACCCTTTACAAACAGATGATTGGATCCTTGATGTATTTGGTTAACACCAGACCTGATATTTGCTATCTCGCGGTGAATGTTCTGACCAGTTCATGTGTGAATAAAGGAAATTCACTTAATAGGCTGTGAAACATATTTTGAATAACTTCAAGGCACTATTGGATATGGTCTTCTTATTGTACATCTTTACAAAAGACAGTCAACTAGATCTACATGGAGCTACTTTGATTCAAATTGGGCTAGAAATTATAACCGATTGGAAAAGCACATCAGGATGTTGCTTCAGTTTAGGATCAGCTATGATCTCTTGGATTTGCAGAAAACAATCTTCAGTTGCACAGAGGTCAACAAAAGCTGAATACATTGCAGCCTCAATGGGAGCAAGAGAAGCAGTTTGACTTCGTAAATTGCTTGTGGGACTCTTTGGTGAGCCCTTGGATCCTACAATTATTCATTGTGACAATCAAAGTTGCATCAAACTCTCTGTAAATCCTGTCTTTCATGGTAGATCGAAGCACATTGAGATCCCCTATCATTATGTAAGAGATATGGTGGAAAAGAAAGTGATTCATTTGGAGTATATTTAGTACAAATGATCAAGCGCAGACATTCTCACCAAGCCTCTCTCGAGAATCAAGGTTGACACCGAGGAAGAAGCTTGGTATGGTTGAAATGTAATTTGTTATTTATGTTTGAAATACAAATTGTTTATAGAATGTACTAATATATAAAGAATGTCTAATGTAAACTCTTTTTTGTCGTATTGTGACTCCATGACTTTATGGGCCTACTCCCCACATTGTACATTATTGAAAGGTGACAGTCTTTCTAATAATGAACACTTGTTGACATTAGCAAAGTGGCAGCTCTGTGTCAGCTATCATGATAGGTATCATGTGACTTGATATCTGTGGACATGTCATGATAGTATCTCTTGGACACTTTGATGGATATCATGGGACTTGATATCATTTGAAGATCATTGTGATCCTTAAGAGATAATCATGGTGGATACTTATATCCGTGGATATGCCATGAATTATGGTAGACATCATGTGACTTGACGTCAGTGCACATACCATAATGAAGATGTGCTATGAAGAATGTCATGTGACTTGACAACTTTGAGAAAACATATCATATCTTCGATATCACGTGTAAAGGTGATATCTCCACTTATTTGATTTGAAATATCTTCCCTAGCTAAGAGGGAGTGTTGATGAATGGTAGCTTAGGTCAGATATAAACGATGATTGCTATAAGCATCATCATCGTTTATATAAGATCAATTATTCTTCATGCTTAATATTTCTAGAAATAAGTAAAATCGAATTTTATAAAGCTTGTATAAAATCGAATTTAAATAATAAATGATGTTCAAAATTCGCATTGGTTAATTTTGGAATTCATATAATATATCCGCCATGTGTGAGGGTGTATATATGCTAAGTTTGTTTAAACCGAATGATTATTGGTTGTAAGAGAAACCCGCGCGCCCAAAGGGACACGTCCCTTGAGTGGACGTGTCTCCACGTGTGGAGACACGTCCTCTCAAGAGACGCATCCCTTGGAGGCGGGTCTCCTTACATACAAAAGGTGATTCCAATCTTGATATGCAGACATCGAAATCATTAATGTTCTGCAATCAGCACATTCAGTATAAATAAAATCTGGAAATCGAAAATCTGACTTAGAATTTTTAGTAGAATTCTTACAATTAGAATCTCTTTAGAACCCTTAGTCTCTCAATTTGATAGAAGATTTGATTACATTTTACACTTCAGGGGAGATTTGAATTGAAATGCCACTTACCAATTATATGAACACAAAGTTCCAAAATGGTTATAGACTTGAGCCTAGGTTGCAAGCCTTTTAGAGAGATGTGCAACAAGCTTTGGGGAAGAAAACTCTCTCTCCCTATGATGGATCTAATTGATGCTTAGTTTGTGCGTGGGTGCAAAAGAGAGACTCATACTTGTTCCTTAAATTGATGATTGAAGATGAAGCAATCAAGTTTGCCACCTTGCATTTGGAGGGTATTGCACATGATGCTATTACTATTTTATTGAACTTTGTATTATTGATATTATTATTTTATTATTGAACTTGAAATTTGCCTATTGAATATTTTATTATATTTATCATTTATGTTTTGAATGACAGTCGAGTTTATGGTGGTTTTTGTTGAATATATGATGCTATATGGTATTCTAAACTTAATTTTTGCTTTTGGACTTCAAGTATATATATTATGAATTTTATATGTTTTTCTATATAAATGAACCCAAAACAAACCCAACCCTTTTTTTTTGGTCGGATCCACAAACTTAAACTAGAACTGACAACATAGACAAGAACCATTAGACTCCTCAGGTTTGATGATTATAGGAGGAGATGGTCCTATAGTATCCTTTCCAATTGGAGTGGTAACTCATCCGTATCCAAGGCATTAACTAGGCATTTGTCCATCTCATTGCTGTATATTGGTTGAGTTGGCTTATGCTGGGGTTTCGTGGAAGTTGGGTGGGCATTGGAGGTCTTGTGGCTGGTGTTGATGATGAAGATAGTTGACTAGTATGTGGTGTCAAAAGGTCTTGTGGGTGATAGTGTCGATTTATTTGTTGTTGATTGTATGGAGGGTTGGACTATGTTGGTAGGTATAAAGAGCTATCTCGCCATTTTTGCTGCCATCATTGACATTGAGGCTGCTGATATTGGTTTGGCCATGGCTAGCCATGAGGGTGTGGTGGGGTTGTTGCCACTCCCCATACCAATTAGACTGAGGATATTTGTAATTCAGAGGTCCAATTTGATTGTAATAATTGAATTGAAAATCATAAGGTATGCCTTGGTTTTATGGCCTAGGTTGTCACAATCGTTGTTGGGAAATGTAGTACATTTATTCTTCATTCTCCTCCACCTTTGGTAGCAACAACTTCAATGTGGTTGTCTGACTTTGCCTCGTTAAGACTAGATACGTTGGTCCGATTAAGTGGACATTCATCGCTAGAGTGTCGGTTCTAACATGTTGGACAAAATACGAATAGTTCTTTTTCAGCCATGTTTTCTTTGAGCATAAAGTGTATGCAACTGAGCATCCATGGAATGAAGAAGATCAGTCTTGGGATCATCGAAGAGATTTCTGATCTCCGTAAGTGACTCCCACATTCGAGCATAGTGCTTGAGAGCTGATTCCTTTGTATCCATGAGTAGTCTGTGACATGGAACAAGAGCAGTTCTTACAAATCTTATTGATATCCTCAAATGTAAGTTGGGGCACATCAGCTTGTTTCACCAGATAGAGAGTCTTCAAACCGTCATCCCATATAACTTGAAGAAAAATTATCTTAATAGATTGTGGGCCAGGCTTGTTTTGTCAAGAGTGCTGCAAGCTGAATGAGAGTCTCTCCATGTAGTCCTGAAGTGCTTCCTCATCCTTTTGCTTCATGCCAAAGATGAAGATCTCATCTTGTATGTCCCTCACCTTACAATATTCTTGATACTTTCTTAGGAATTGCTCCTTCATGTCTGCCCAATTATTGATAATGCTCCTTCCAAACCCCATGAACTAGTGCAAAGCTGTCTTTGGGAGTGGCTGGGAACAACTTTAATTTCTACACACAACACATCAAACTCGAACGAAACCATCTCTGGATCTGCACTTGCAATCCCATGGAAATTTGGAAGAGTCAAATGTGGAATATTCTTCATTGGCGCTTCATCTTCAAGTAAGGTGATTGGAAAATCAAGGTGACTGGATCATTATTGGCAAGAATTCGTTTAGCTTCCTCTTCTTTTTCTTGTCGGGCCATTGTAATTTCTACCTATGATATTGCTTCTGAGGTTATAACAAGAAGATATATGAGGAACATTCTTTGGCCTTTCCAAGTTATCAAATGACAAACATTCAGAGACAAACTTTGGCCTCTGCAATTTGTCCTCAAAGGCTCTTACTAAATCAAAGCACGATGTTTCTGGCAAGCCTGCAGAGTTGTTCAGCATTTTCAACAACATGCTCTTCTGTAATTTCAGCAGTATATTCCTTGTCTAAGCCTCCAGAATTATTTTCTCTTCATCTATACTTGCAACAATATTAGTAGTAGATATGCCTGGCAAAATCTCCCTTACTATCTTGTCTATGATTCATGCACCTAAATGATCTTAGTCTAAAACAAAGCAAACTAGGATTTAAAAAAGGCAGGGTTAGCGATCACTTGTCTTCCTCCCCAGGGCACTGATCCTAACTCAATTTAATCAATCTGTAGGTCTTTGATACCATTCCCAACAACAACGCCAAAGTGTTTGGGCTCAACTCTGCCTTATCAAATCAGGATGTAATCTTGTGAGTTTGTCATAGCAGTATATATGCTGGGAGCTACAGGTGTTGAATAAAGTGTGTCTAAGTGAATGTAGTCTTAAATAGGGATAAGGAAAGGCAGAAGAACAATGATAAGAAAGGAAGAATAGTTACAACTACAAGAAGAAGTACTAGAAATAAACTATCCTAATTGCTGGAAACACACATAAATGTCACAGAACGTTAAGTTATCCTACGTGCACCTTAACACACTCATTAAATTTCTTGCTATCAACCAAATTGGTAAACCCTGCAACAATATTTAGAATTATTACACTCATACAGCTTTAAGGGATAATAAAACAAAAAGTAACACACAGAGAAATATAACAACTACTTTTCCCGTCAGTGGATTGACAGCAGTTGCTATCAACTCCTCAACTGTTTGCCAATCAGAATAACAGAAAGACTTTATTCATTCGGACTGTCTTACAAAGCATGCAGCAATTAAAGATTGGTACAAGCAAAGTGCATTAGTACAGCGATATTTCTACTATGGGCCTATAATATCAGTCTTTTCTTATTTTTTCTATATATTTTGCTTAGCCGGTTGACTTTATTTATATGCAAGATAGGAAAACTAACTATTTACAATAATAGTATTTTGTCCCTCCCTTTATGCAGTCAACCTAAGAAACTACAGTTACGATAGGCTGATGGTCTTTGATGCTAGCTGGAAGTTGTTTTTGTTACTGCCCTTCATCATTGCTTGATCATGTAACAGCTGTCAATTTTCCTGCAGCAGCTGCAGGATAAATAAGCGACGTCCAACTAAGAAATTCTTTTTTCTGTGAGTGCTGTGCTTATCCCATACATGTTTCCTTGCTGTCAAAATTGTCCCAGGAGTTTTATTGGTTTGTAACAGATACAAATGTCCTTCCTGCAGTCAGCTTCAGGATGATAAAAAGAGGTCACAGTCTACTGGTTGATCACATAGATAAACACATAAATAAGCAATTCTAATTTTACTACCATTTTCCTTGTGAAACTAGTCAATTCTGATATATTTTTTAAGACATTGAATCTTGATAGAAAATGATGAGAAAAGGAAATAAAAAGGAACGGAAAAGAGGAAAGAGTGCATGCTGGAAAAAAACTGAGGAAATGAAAGGGATAGGAAAAGAGGAAAAAATGTATGCTTCTGACTTGTCACAGTTGATCTGAGAGCAATACTTAATCAAGCTGCTTAAGATTTCTCTTCTCTGCCTTGTGAAAATTAGATCAAGTAAATAAGTTTGGGTAATCGTTCTTTTAATGTATATTGGGGTTCATATAGGCTTTAGTTGGGTCATCAAGCCAAACCAAGTCTCTTGGTCTTCTACATGTTTAAAAATCCCCCAAAGTCATTGAGTGATCTTTAAGATGCTAATTAGCCATTCATCGCCAGAACTCAGTGCATTAGAGGAACTGTTATAAGCATAGATGCTAGCCAGGTGATGGAATTCTCAATCAATGTTGACCATAATCTGAACAAGCAAGCTTGGGTTTGAAAATCAATTAAACATATCTCTGCTAAAAGGGGGAGAAATTAGAACCATGACTTTATTTTTACTTCCGACTCACTGTGAAAAAACTCTTGGCTTTGGGTTAACTATTGTTTAACGTGGTCATGGAGATTAAGACTCACATTTTTAATTTTTTGCATGCATAAAAATATCAGGCTCATAACTTCTATTGAATTCCCTAGATAAGTATATTGCTGACAGTTTATCTAGTGATTGACTGTGATCTCTTATTTACAAAGTATGGCTGTGTGCTCTCCTTTGGAGAATTAGGCTGTTGCATCTTCTTTATTTCGTTGCTACCCTTTGTTTGAGATACTTGCTACCCTTTGTTTGAGATACTTGATCCTAAGCATTAGTTGTCATAGCTGATGTAGGATGTTGCACAGCAGGCTTGTTGGGGATGGAATGATGGTTAGGCTGGACTTTCCCATCCTCATTCTAACAATAAGATTTGTAGCTAGTTCTATATTATTTTACTTGCTTGCCCTGTACATGCATATGCTACCTCTGTATTGTGAATGGCTAGCTTTGGTACAAAATGAAGTTGCAATGTGTCCTGGACGATGAATAGAGTGAGAACTCCAGCAATAAAGTGAATGATTGAATCTAGGGTAACATTACAATTAGAATTTGTTTCATTGAATTAAAACCAGATTCCAATAATTTGTAAACATACCTGACCAACTTAGGAGCCAGACCTTTCTTGGAAGATAGTTTCTTCATCTTTGTTAGTTGCAAAACTAACAGTAAAACATCCCTTGGTTTTTTCTATGACCTCCATACAACCATACATATATTTCCAATTGTCAGTCATCCATTCCCTTAAAGCTTAGGAGATAGCCAAAGTGGTATAAGTCGATAGATAAATGCCCTCTCTTTTAGTTTCCATAAATGGTGTATGATTTCTTCCAATGGTGTCTCTTCTATTAGATATTTATTTAGTTTTCTAATGACAGCCATTCATATTTTATGGTTGTTTCCTTGCCAGCTTGCACTCTACAATCACATTGAAATTCTTATATCTATTGGCAAAACTCATTGGTTTCTGCCTCAACTAGATTTACTTGTTTCATCTGGAAATGGATGTAAGAAGGGGGAGATTTGAACCTCCTATTTTGGATGTCATGACTGACTCTCTCCCTTTTTGACCTGAGTATTTTTATTTTTATTTACAGTTTTCAAATGTGAAATTGTTGTGGCATTTCATGGTTGCAATCTATTCAAAATAGCTTCCTTTACCTCAGATGATGTTGTCGATTCTTAGTTATTACTTATTAGTGTTTTTTTACAGGTACATCCTTTACGGTTGATGCATTTCGATATGGATCAGTAGATGGTTGTAGTGCATACTTTTTGACACACTTTCATGCTGATCATTATGGTGGTTTAAACAAGGGATGGGCACATGGTCCAATCTACTGCACACCGGCTACTTCTCGCCTATTAAAGTTGTGTCTTTCTGTAGATTCAAAGTGAGTATTTTTCTAAATAGAGAAATTTTGAGTTATGAAATTTAAATTAGTCTCTACAGTGCATTATGTACAGAAGTTTTGACTATGAAATAAGCTGTTTATGCCTATGCCTTTACTCTCTCTTTCTAATCTAATAGAGGAAGATATCGTTCTATCTTGTGAAGTGGAAAGGATGTCTGATTTTCCTAACCCATACTTAGAATGTGTTAGTTACAAATGTGATTTTGTAAGGCATTTTGTGTAAGTCCGGAGAAATTCTTAAATTGAGTCTCCACTAATTTTTAACCCTGTCAAATTTTCTGCTTGATGATAAAAGATGATGCTATTCTTCAGGTATATTCATCCCTTAAAAATGGACAATGTACATGTTATTGATGGGACTAAAGTCTTGATGCTCGAAGCCAACCATTGTCCTGGGGCAGCCTTGATACATTTTGAACTTAGAGATGGGCGGCAATTTCTCCATACAGGGGACTTTCGGGCCTGCAAAGAAATGCATAGCTATCCTATATTTAGAAATGTGCATATCAATACTTTGTATCTTGATACAACGTATTGTAATCCTAAATACAGGTGCAACTAAGCAAGCGTTGTTCTTTATTTTTTAGTTTTTTAAATGTGGTGTACAGTCACTTGTGTTTGTTTTCTCAGCTTCCAAAGGAATCTGATGCTGATCTTTGTTCAGATTTCCATCCCAGAAAGATGTCATAAATTATGTTATTGAGGTTACAAAGAATACACTTTCTAAGAACCCAAAAACTCTAGTGGTGGTTGGAGCATACAGCATTGGAAAGGAGCGTGTCTTTCTTGGTATTGCAAAGGCACTTGGGGTAAGGGTAGCAACATTGTCTCCTTTGAAATGAATCACTTGTGTACATATTCTCATGCTATAGAATATGTCTTGTTATGGAAGATCTGTATGATACATGGTGGTGGTACTTTTTAAGTTTTTTGTTTTCTGGACCAGCTGACTTAAAGGCAGCTGCCTAGTTTTGAGCTATGCAGGTGCAGGTCTATGCTGATAGTCGACGGAGGCGCATTTTGACATGTTTAGATTGGCCTGAATTGTCTGAGAGGCTTTGTTCTGATGCGCGGTGCACTTTTTTGCATGTTCTACCCATGTCATCTTTGCATCCTGAGGTGTGTGACTCATCTCTTTCCAATGGATTGAAAGCCTACTTTCTGTGGACATCCTTTGGCCCTTACTTGTAGCAAACAAAAGAAAGATTCTTTTACTGGCAGGATAACCCTTTTCTGCATAAATCATGTGCACTTCCTTCTTTCCTGTTTGATTGTAGAAATTGAGTCTGATTAATGTTTCTTCAGGCTTTATAATCTAATTGAATTTTTGTTGCCATGGAAGCCATTTTCAGGGCCAACTGGCCTGGATTTTAAAGTAAATAAATTCAGGGTGTTCAATTTAAAAGACATATTTTTGCTGCATTGTAAATAATGATGAATTACTGGAAATATGGTTATTATTAAACACTTTTATCTGTATGTTTTGTTGGCAGAGTTGTATGAAGTTGTTGATTACTGCTTGTTTTGCTCAAATGGTTTTCTGATGGTTGTCTGTCAGATCAATGGTTGCACCTTGAAAAAGATGTTTTTTATGCCAGGGTGGTTTTTTGTCTGATCTAAAACTTAGGGTATACTTTAAAACATATTTTTTGCTGCAATGGAAACAAAGTGAATAAGTGATGTATAATGGGATTATGATTGAATACTTTGACCTGCATGCTATATTGCTAAAGTTGTACAAAGTTGTTGATCACTGCTTGTTTTGCTTGGTAAATGGTTCTATTGTTGCTTATTAGGTCAATGGTCACTTGTCAAGAACATTTTTCTGTGCCAGGGTGCTTTGCTGCTTGATCTGTTTATTAGGTTGTCAAGTATGTTTTTGATCTAGATATAACATATACAATGCTGCTGAAATCTGTGGTGAAGGTACCTTTGTTGCAAGAAATGTGATGTTTAGTAGATGTTTTGCATTTTAATGGCCCTAAAATGCAAAATTCCTATTGAAGGCCTTTCAATAGGCATCTTTTATAGATATTTTGATGTGCCAGGGTGCTTTGCTGCTTGATCTGTTTATTGGGTTGTCAAGTATGCTTTTGATCTAGATATAACGCATACAATGCTGCCAAAATCTGTGGTAAAGGTACCCTTGATGCAAGAAATGTGATGTTTAGCAGAAGTTTTGCATTTTAATGGCCCCACAATGCAAAATTCATATTGAAGGCCTTTTCTTAGGTATCTTTACATCTTTTATATATGTTTTTATTTAAAAAAAATCTTGAAATATAATAAAGTACATAATATATTCTTTTGATTTATTTAGAGAGGGTTCTATTGGGGGATGACTGACCCCCACTTCACATACTTTCAGTTCGTTCTAAGTTACCCAGTGGCCATGTTCATATCCTTGACAGTGCACATTGTTCTGGTTGATAGTGGATGGATGCTTATTTCCATGCAATTTTGAGCATCCTCTATGAACAGGAGCATCATGAATTACTCAATATTGCTCCTGTTCCTCTCAGCAAGGGTCAAATGGTTGATGGTTGAAATAGAAAATACCAAGAAACTTCAACAACTTGCAGCGACCTCTCATTCCATGCACCACATAGGCTACCATCTCCAGTGCTCTATGTTTCCAATTGATTGACTCGTTCCTCCCTTCCACGTAGCAACAACTTCCACACCTTGACTTGATGAATGAAATGGTGGTTAGACGACTGGTAACTTTCAAATTCCTTTCTATTCATGGGAAACGGTAGTGCTCCCAATAGGATAGACATGAAGATCTTTTGTCATGTTAAGAATTGAATTTTTTAAAATAATAATGAATTACAATAACTTCAAGAGGGTTCTATTGGGGCCCTCATCCATAAACTTCAAAAAACCTGTGTTCCACTAAGTTTTTAGGATGGGGATGGCAAGGGATGGGGGCATGCATTTTCGGGACAGCTTTTTTTGAGGCTATTTTGGAGGACGGCAGGGGACAGCTATATAATTAATAGGGAAATTTTTTAAAATATAGGGAAATTTCAAATATTCATATGATAACATTGATAATGTTGGGAATCAAGGTGTCTCAACCTTGGCAATTTCCTAAGTTATTTATTTATTCTTATTTTATATTTTCCCACGGATATTATCATTTATGTTGTTAAATAATTGTGCTCCATCAAAAGGGGTGTGAGATTTTGAGTTGGCACTTTTGCCACATGTGGGTGCCTTGAAAAATAAGTTACTAGTTGTCAAAAGATGCCCATTTAGTGGTCTAACATGAAAAGCCTATTTTTAAGGATGTTATGATGGATTCTATGACAACTATAAGGGCTAGAAGTAGGGGATATCATTTTGGACATGAGAATAAGTTATGACATGCGTAAGAGAATCTGTTATGACACGTGTAAGATAATCTTTGCATAAACTATTGATGGTCTATGATGCATGTAGGGGCATCTCCTATTTTATAGGGATTCTTATGATAACTTGCACGAGGGTGTAAAATCATGTAAGAGACCGTGTTTAGCATGTAAGGGTCGTATGGATTTTTACCATGGTATTTTGAAACCTTGTTTTGACCTATGGTAATGTTTTATGGTGACATTTTGAGCCCCTATAAGTCTATATATTGAGGGGTTGAGATGGAGACATTATGAGAGGTTTTACAGGTACACAGATGTCGCCGGATTGAAGATTGAAGAGGAGTTAAGTGGATGTATTGTAATCACATTTTGCTGATAAAAGCTATTCATCTTTTCTTTTGTGGAGTTTTTTCTTGAAAGGGTTTCTCCACATTAAACACTATGTTTAGTGTTCAATTTTTTATTCTATGCTTTCATTGTTATTGCTGATTTAAAACTACATATGGTAAACATTGTTAGATTTGATTTATAGCTGATTTAAACTTCTATTATTGCTATTCACCTTTTGTATTCTAACATTTGGTATCAAAGCCTGACCAGTTCTATGTCTTGGGTGGTAGAACGAAGGTTTTTTGAGTTATAGTGGGAGTTTGGTTGATTTGTTTTTTGCAATTTTTTGTGTTGAAACCATGGCTGCAACTTTTTCTCGTTTGGACATCAAAAAATTTAATGGAATGGGATATGAGTTGTGGAAGCTAAAAATGGAGGATTTCCTTGAAGAACGAGATCAATGGGTGGTTGTAACAAATGAAACGAAACTCGAAAAAATGAATGATGAAGATTGGGAGAAGATGGATAAGAAGGCACATGGTATTATTAGATTGTGTCTTGCAGATTTTGTTCTTTTGAATGTGTCAAAGGAAAAGATTGCACATGCTTTGTGGAACTAGATAGGTGAGATTTACCAAGCAAGAAGTCTGGTAAATAAACTCTACTTGAAACGAAAGTTGTTTTCTCTTAAGATGAAGGAAGGTGAATCAATAGCCGAGCATTTAAATTCATTTAATTCAATTTCGAGTCAACTAGCCTCTATAGATGTTAAGGTTGATGAAGAAGATAAATGCATTATGCTTCTTTGTGTTTTATTTGACTCATGGTAAAATTTCATTCTTGCTATCACTGCTAAGCTCAAAGATCTAAAGATGGATGCACTTGTAGCAACCTTGTTGTCACAGGAAATGAGGAAAGAGACTATGGATAGTTCGGGTGATGCTCTCAATGTCAAGGGAAGGTCTAAAGAAAGAGGGTCTAAAGGAGATAAGAATGGGCCTAAGGCCAAGTCTAAGGGAAGATCTAAAACTCTTGGGAAGAAGAACAAAGTTAAATGTTGGAACTATGGAAAAAAAGGACATGTGAAGAAGGAATGTAGAAATCCAAAGAAACAAATTGATTCCTCTACAGAGAAATCCTAAAATTCAGGTGATGAAGCTTTGGTTTCTTCTCTTCATATTATGACTAATGAACATTGGTTAATTGATTCAGGATGCTCATATCATATGATTCATCATAAGGAGTGGTTTTCCACATATGAAAAATATGATGGAGGTGAAGTCTATGTCGGTGATAACTCTTCATATCCTATTGTTGGAAGGGGTAAGATTCAATTGTGTTTCAATGATGGGGGGTTAAAAACTCTCTTTGGTGTTTTGCATATCCTAGGTTTAGCAAGAAATTTGATTTTAGTTTCTAAGTTGAATGATTCGGGATTGCATGTAACATTTGATAAGCATTGTTGCAGATTGGTACGAGGAAATTTGGTGATAGCAAGAGGGACAAGGAAGGGGACTTTGTTTAGGCTTGGAGTCACTATTGTTGTTAACTCTACCAATGTAATTGAAAAATCTGAAAATACTTGTATGTTGTGGCATCGAAGATTGGGTCCACATTAGTGAGATTGGTGTTTAAAAACCATTTTGAATAAAAAGTTGTTAGATGGTTTCTCCTATTCCGATGAGAGTTTTGTTTTTTGTGAACATTGTGTGTTTGGCAAACAAAACAAAAAATCTTTTCCTTTAGCCAGTAATAAATCTAAGAATAAATTGGAACTTATTCATTTAGATGTATTTGGTCCTATGGATGTGGAATCAATTGGAAAATCTAGATGGTTTGTCTCCTTCATTAATGATTTTACAAAATACACCTGGTTATATTTTATGAGATATAATTCTGAAGTTTTCACTAAGTTTAAAGAATTTAAAGCCTTAGTTGAAAAGCAAACAAATTGTAATATTAAGGTTTTGACGTTTGATAATGGAGGGGAATACTGTTCTAAGGAATTTGATGAATTTGTAAGCATGCGAGAATTGTTAGACAAAAAACTACTCCATAAACTCCTCAACAGAATGGAGTGGCAGAAAGTATGAATCAAATGTTTATGGAAAGAGCCAAAAGTACTAAGTAGTTCACAGCTTGACAAATGCTTTTGGGCAAAAGCTATAAGTATTGCTTGTTACTTGTTGAATAGATCTCCTTGTAAGGCTCTTGAAACAACACCTTATGAAATGTGGATAGGTAAGAAACCTTCTATTTCACATTTAAGGGTATTTGGTTGTGAGGCTTATGTTCATGTGCTTAAAGAAAAATGAACTAAGTTGGATCCAAAAGCTGAAAAGTGCATTTTCATTGGCAATGGTGATAATGTAAAAGGTTACAAGTTATGGAATCCTCTAACCAAGAAAAATATCTTTTCTAGTGATGTGATTTTCAAGGAACTTAGTGTTATTTCTGATCCTGAACAGCCAAAGTAAAAAGATAAGGAAAAGAGAGTGCATTTTGAAATTAAGCAGGAACTTGCACCTCAAGAAGAACAAAGAGATGGACTTGAGGATGAGGAGGAAGAAGATGAGGATTCAAATGAAGTTGTCGATCAAACCGAAGAACATGAGGAAGAGGTTGAGCAAGATCAAGAACAACAAGAGCCCCATACTCTTGTTCTCAAAAGATCCACAAGACAATGAAATCTAGTTGAAAGGTATAGCCCACTAGATTTTTGTTGTATATTTGCTTTATTGAGTACTAATGATGAGCCTAGATCCTACATGTAAGCTATTCTTGCAGATGATAGTGAGTCTTGGCAATTAGCCATGCAAGAGGAGATGATGGCTTTAGACTCTTGCGATACCTAGGATCTTGTTCATTTGCCCAAAAGAAGGAAAGCCATTGGTTGTAAGTTGGTCTATAAAAAGAAATTTGGAGCAGATGGTTCATTAGAAAAGTACAAAGCTAGGCTGGTAGCTAAGGGCTACTCCTAGAGAGGGGGAGTTGATTTTGGTGAAATTTTCTCTCTTGTTGCTAAATTATATTCTATTAGATTTCTTTTATCCATAGCTGCTGCTTATGATTTTGAAATTGAGAAAATGGATGTTAAGATTTTGCATGGAGATCTGGAAGAGGAAATTTATGTGCAACAGTCAAAAGGATTTGAGGTAAAAGGGAAAGAACACTTGGTTTGCAGGTTGAAATGGTCTCTTTATGGTTTAAAACAATCACCTTGAATGTGGTATCAAAAATTGACTCTTTTGTGTTAAAATTGGGTTTTGATAGAAGTGAAGAGGATCGCTATGTTTACATTAGATGTATTGATGACCAGTTACTAATTGCTGCCTTGTATGTGGATGATATGTTGTTTTTTAGTAACACAAAAGGTATGATAAGTGAGTTGAAAGCTCAACTTTCAAGTGCATTTGAGATGAAGGATTTGGGGGCAGCAAGATACATATTGGGAATGGAAATCAGAAGAGATCGAGGTAATAGAAAGCTTTGGTTGTCACAAAGTAAGTATGTGAGCACTATTTTGCATAGATTTAGTATGCAGGACTGTAAACCAGTTAGAATTCCTTTACCAATTGGCACTAAGCTTACTTTAGATATGTGTCCTAAATCTGAAGATGATTTTGAGGATATGTCTAACGTGCTATATGCTAGTTTTGTAGGAAGTTTGGTGTATGCAATGGTTTGCACTAGACTAGATATTGCCCAAGCGGTGGGAGTTTTCAGCAGGTTTATGTCTAACCCTGGTAGAGAGCATTGGAATTATGCAAAGAGGATGTTAACATATTTGTGTGGTACTTTTGATTATTGTTTGGTTTATTTTGGTACTAACAATGTGGATAAGACATTGGACATACAAGGTTTTGTTGATGTAGATTGGGCAAGTGACTTGGATAGTCGAAGGTCCACTAGTGGGTATGTGTTTACTTTGTTTGGAGGAGCTATAAGTTGGATGAGTAAGAGGTAGCCTACAATTGCTTTATCCATTACTGAAGCAAAGTATATGGTTGCTACCCATATTTCTAAGGAGACATTATATTTACAAAGATTGTGAATGGATTTCAGTATTAAATCATGTTATTTGCTGTGAAGGTGTTCATTAATATTAATTGTGGAGGATTTTATTTTATATTCAATTGAATGATATTGTTTGTTATTATCAAATATTTATATTGCTGTGTGTGGAGTTGTCGTAGCATCCATATTGCAACTGTACCATGTGATTGCCTCGATTGTTTCTGATAAAATGCTATTGATAGGTGATGCCTCATTGTTATAAGAGGCTGTTGTATAATATAATGTTTGATCACAGTCTTTATCAAATTTAAAAAAGGTTGCAGCTGTCGATTATACTGGCCACCCAATATTTATATGATTCTAGGCTGCTCTACTTGTTAAAGAAAGAAGCAATTCATCTTGTGTGAAGTTAATAATAAGTTTGAATGATGAAAAAAGAGCTGCGTACAAGGATGAAGGTATTTGCAGCCTTAATGCTGCTAAGATAATATTGCATAACATACAGTACCACAACCTCTAAGGCAGCCATACCATTCAGGGAAGGCTGCAACTTTTGAGTATGGTTAACAATTCAGATCTTACAAGATATTGCTAATGTTTGGTAATTATTTTAGTGATATTTCAGCAATTGTAATTTAGTATTTCAGATCATTGAAATAATATTTTAAACGTATTTTTTTGTGCAGTTTACCATTAGAAATAATAGAAGAACTGTTGATGATTTTTAAATTGTAAGTCTGGATGGCAATACTGTCAAGACATTAGTTATAAAATTTCATTTCCAGTGTTGATTTCTTGAGGTTGCCGCTATAAATATAGTTTCCCAAATCATCATATGTTTTCACCTTACCCATGTTTTGATCTTGGTGATCAAAAGGTGTTAAGGTTGCAAACTTGTTCATCGTGAAGTGAAAAGCAGAAAAAAAAACACTTTCAAACTTTACACATAGGAAGATACACCTTAAAAAAAAGACACTGATGCTTACATTATTTTCAGTACGTTTTCATAATATATCTTGGCACTAGTGATGAATTGACTTGCTAAATCAACACATTAATTCTTAATTTAAAAGCAAAATAAAAAGGGCATTTATGACCCAACAATATAATCATCAAGAAAAAGAGCTAAGGTTTATGGGGACTTATTGGCATTGTCCAACGATGTTTTGATTAATTGGACATATCCAGACCATAATGAAATTTGCCTAATTTATTTTTTAGATTCTTGCATATTGCCAGAAATTATCAAGTTTGGTGTGGCATATATAGCTGGCCTTGTGGTTCACAAGTAACTGTCGTTCAGTCTATTGATTGTTCTCCCCTTCTCTTTCATGTGCTATCAAAGCCATGAGGTCTTTCTTAGGCACTCTTCTAGTAGGGGTTTAGTTGAATCTACTTGATAGTTTGGTTCAACAGTATTCAGTGTTCATTCATCTACTGAACGAAGTGTTCTTTTATACTTGTCTGTGGTAATTGGATGTACTTTCAAGCATGATTGATTTACTTTAGTCATTTGTGGGCATTGATCTGATTTCTTTTAATCTTTCTCTTCCTCTATCTAATCTGGATGAAATCTGAATATGATCATCTAGTGAAGCTGACTAACTTATCACAGATAGGATAATTTATTAAAAAGCATTTGGAGTACAAGCATGATTAGAAATAGGAGCAAAATCATAAGTAGAGATCAAGGAGAAGTTTCAAACAAAACCTACTAAGTCATCACACAATCATTTTATTTTTAGGGAGTAGTAATAATTGGTTCAACTTATATAACTATACCGCAAGAATGCATGTTTCTGAATTTCCCAAGTGATTTTTTTTTCTGTTGTCCAAAGAGAATTCTTGTTTCCATGAAACTTCAAAATTGGAAGGTTATTGGATTTGAATCTCTTGAAGTGGTTTGGCCTAGCTAAAGTGTGTTATAGGATAGGATAATGTTTGGATCCAATCCCGTTGTGACATAGATAAAGGGCACTGTCTTAGAAATTGATTTTTTCATTTGATTCCCAATAGACTTGGAGCAATTATTGGTAGACATTGCTTCATGGATAGCATAGATGGAACACCTAGGAGTGGAAATCTATTTAGGAGCTAAGAGATTGCCCAAAGATTTACTTTTCTTTTGCTCCATGTGAAATCAGCAAAGGTTATAGGATAAGCCGTTCTTCTTTCCTTCGATATGCATAGTGCATACTACTATTCCAGGCATGGATACATGAATGATATGTGATGTCCCTCTCTCAATGAATATGGAATTGGTGTGGGCTAGCCAGATTGGTTAGAGGGTCAGTGATGCATTCTGGAGAGTTTGATTGTTCTTGTTTTCAGTGGACAGTGATTGGATCACAGCGAGCGTTGGCATTTCAGGAGTCCACAGCTTCTGACGGCAAAGGAATATTCAGAGTTTTGAGCAAGTTATGAATTATTAAGTGATTAAGTTAATTTTTTAACTTAAATGCCTTTTATTAAAGTCACATTGACTTTAATAATATTTTATATCACTTAAAAATGTTCAAAAAGGGATTTTAATATTTTAATGACTTAAAATATTAAAAAGTGCGCTCAAGTATTTTATGGGAACTATTGAAAAGGTCATATTAAAATATTAAAATATTTTAATGATTGCAAAAGGCCGTACTTTCTTGAAATGCGTGCCAATTTGGTATAAAGCATTTCCCTGGCAAATGAAACTCATCTTTTGACCATTTCTCTTTGCCTTGAGCATTTTGCCTGTGCATTCTCCTGTGATCAGGGTTTGAACAACTGCCATTGAAGAACGTTACCTCTTCAGTGTGAGCACTCTTGAGATTGTGAAAGATCAGTCGAATCAGTGCATGTTGAGAGCTTCAGCCAGAGGTTCTACAGATTCATACAGAGTTTATTAATTTTGAGTTTGCTTATTGTTTACAATAATTGAGGGTTTCTACTGGTGGCGCATCCTTCTTCACAGACAGAGGTTTCCAGCAGGGTTTCCTTCCTTTCTTTTCATAGCCGTACGGCCTTCATTGGGAATTGTGCCTTGAAAGAGGCGTGTGAAGGAATAATGTGAAACGCCTCCCTTTGGCTTGGTTTTAGTCTTCCATCATGGGCGTCCAGTATTTCTAGAGCATTGTGTCCAGTTTCTGAGCAGGAGAAATGTGTTCTGGAGATTTGGCGTGCCTTTATGCTTGATTTCATCATTTCCAGCTGTAGATCTGGCAACTTCTTTATTTAAAATAACTGGAGATTTCCTGGTATGTCTGATATTCATGATCTTATTGTTTCAGTATATTAACAACTTCTGCATTTCCATTTTGTGAGTTTTTGCTTTATATTTCAAATTACAAGCAAAAATATGCTGCGCCCCTTCTCTTCTGTCTACTAAGAATTCTCTAAAAAACTTAAAATACACCTAAAGACTTAAGAAAATAAGGGTTTTGAGCTCAGAGCGGCTCTCACATGATATTGCTTGAATATAGCTTGGGTACTATTGATGCGTGTTTTATGACTCACCAAGCACTCTAGAATAAAGAATCCAAAGACACTCTATCCTCTCTTGAAAAACTGCCATGTATGCTAAGATTGCCAAAAAGATCATACAACAATTCCAATGTTTCGTAAGATGGGTGTGGATAAGCTCTGTGGATGATGTGATTTTGCCGGTAACACAAAGGGATTTACTCTAGCAAGTTATTTAGAAAGCAAGGACTTATATGCAGTGATATGCTTTTTGGATTTTTTGACTTTAGATAAAAAAAGTGAAAAAATGGAATAAGGGTTGAGGAATCCTATACTATTCCTACGAACTCAAGAGACAGTAAGGATTGAGTGAAACCAAAGAACAATACTTTGTTTCGCCACGCTACAGGACAACTACACAAAGCAAGTGCAATCTTCTGGGAATTTGTGCTTAAAATTTCCTTACTATGAACAACACCATCAATAGAACAATATTATTCGAGGTAATACAATGAAGCATCCACATCAAAAGCTCAGTCTAACTTTACGCATTGAATAGAAATCATCCATCCAAAGAAAGTATGAGCAAAGTTTCACTAATCTTTACGATCAATCTATCATTGCCTTAACATACATTCAAAAGAAATTCTAACTTAAATCTATTCAACGAGGAAGAGAAGTATGCAACCATTTGACAATGAAAGAATTCAAAGCATCTCATGCATCATGAACTTTATTATCAAAATAGTCTTTTGCAACAATTTCATAAACTCTTTCTCTCTTTATTCTCTATTATCACTTCAATATTCTATTATCTTCTCCTATGTTCTCTTCTATCTCTATTTATTGAAAAATGAGAGAGTGAGGGGGGTTTATATAGAGTTTTCAGAGGACAATGAACACCCAAGATTAATCTGGAATCAATGGCAAAGATTAAAAATAAACAACCCTAATTAGGGTTTCCTGAAATACAGTCAGTAATCAATGAGCTAACAGGCAGTGAACTGAAGTGAAGAGCTATTCTTGAGGAGGCGCATCCCTATCCTCTATGGTGGCATTATACTGGATGAATTTGGAAACTATCGTCTCAACCTCCTTGATCGTGACAGGTGGTCGCGCATTGACCTTGAATTCTAGCAGATCTTAATCATCCGAACATTCAACAAAAGTATCTTCCCATTCTGATTCCTGCCATTGGAAATTGCGAAAGATGAAAAGGAAGTCAGCTACCTTAGTCAAATTTTGCTTGAGCACAGGCTTGGCAGTGAAGAAGATTTCCTGAATTTTGTGCTTCAAGTTTTCAAACTGCAGGTTGTTTGCTCGTACAATGTCCTTCTCCAGTGCATCTGCAGCCACAGCTAGAATCTTCTCCCGAACTTCTTTTGTCCTTTCTTCAATTCAGATAGTATCTGCCTTTATCTTTTCTAGGATCTCGCTCCGTGTGATCAATGCCATGTACCAGCTGCTGAAATCATAAGTTGCACTTGGTGCAATTACTTTTCCGTTGACCAGCTCTTGCTTCGACACTCCTTTAAGCACTTTGAGACATGGAATGATTATGTCTCGAATGTCCTGAGCATTATCCCATGTTTCTATCAATGTTGCAATTCTCGAGAGCAAAGAAGAAGTTTTCCCATATGCCAATGCCAGTCTTTCTGCAAATACAACCACCTCTTGTTTGTTGCTGATTAACCATTCTTTAGTCTCCTTGGCTATATTCTTGTCCTCTTCGAGAGTCTCATGAGAAGTATTCATCAGTGGAGGAGCTGTTGAGCTAGTTTGATCGAGAGGCTTAGTTAGATGCTGAATATACTCCTTGAGTTGTTCAACCTCTCGTTTATACTCTTTTTTCTTTGCTATCTGCTTCTCTAGCCTAGCTTTGATAGTGGCAACAAAATTATCCAATTCTTCCATCTCCTGTCCTTTTGTGGTAGGGCCTAAATTGACAGTGGTAATGGCATATTCCTGGGGAGTAATTTCTTCCTTCGACTTGTCAACTGTTGGTACAACAACTTGGACTGTACGATGCCCAACTTCATCTCTCTGAATGGTGGAGAAGGTTTTGGTAGGCTTTCTTGCACTAACTGCTTCTAATCTGGCCAGGAAATCGGCCATGTCATCTTCTTCTTCTGGAACTTTTTCTGGTTCCTTCATCTTCAATCTCTCTTTCAGCCAATTAGGAATAGTTGGCTGCTCGGTATCTTGTTCTTCCTGAATGTCCTGCGCGCTTGAGATTTCCTGAATTCCTCTTAGGGCTGAAATCATTCCTTCCTCAAACTCATTGTCTAAAATGTCAACCTCATTATCTGATTCCAAAATCTCGGTGCCTGTGGGTGATGGAGGCTCATCATCTTCTGGCTGAACAGGGATAGGAGAGGGAATCCTTATATCTCCCAGAGATTCATCAATGTTTAAAATTTCATTCACATTCGCGGAGACAGCAGAATTAAGAGGCTCCAGTCTCTGCTACTTCCTGGCAGGTTCCTCATCTGCAATTTCTTTTCCCTTTGTCTCCTTCCTTTTCTTAGGATTAGAACTCTCAATTGGCTCGTCTCCTTGGGATGCTCCAGTGTTCGAAGAGTAAGATTCTAATTCACCCATTAGAGTGTATGTCAAAGGTATACCCTTCCATCGTAGTTCCTTAATCTGTTGGTCTACCCACCATTGTGAATACTTGATGACAAGCCTCATGATGGTGTCCAAGTCAGAGATTTCCGGTTCTGACCAGCGCACGGGAAGAAGAGGTTGACTTCCATCAAAACCTGGCTATGTAAATTCACCATCATCTTCAAGTTGGTTTGGCGCACAGAAGAGTTTTGTCATTCTGATTAAGTTGACAGGCAATCTGGACCACAATCTTCTCCTAACATCAAATTCATCCGCGGCATTGGCCCAGTAATCTTCCAGGTCCACTTTGTGTTTATATTTCTTTCCGTTCACGGTTCCGATGTGGTGGTGAGGATCAAAATTGGCTCTAGATACGTACGATGTGAATGGATACCATTGCATTTCTAGTCTAGCACCTTTAGCTGCCTATGCAGATGATCAATATTCTTCCATGTTCCCGATAAAGAATGGGAAAGTGACGGCTGCTTTCTGCTTTGGCCTTTGGAATCTTGGATGTTTTGATAAGTCTCCAATTGCCTAAGAACCTCCAGTAGAATCATCCTGTGGGTGGGGTAGATGGGAAGCTTGAATGGATTCCTAGTGAATCCGTGGATTTAGATATAAGTGAATTTTGGAAACTGAATGTACCATGTAACAATCCATCCCTTGCATAAATTAAAATTTCCCAAATCTTACATTAAACATGTAAAGGTAATAAGTAACAAAGACAATACAATAAAAATTTTCCTTTCTTTATTGATAAATATGTACAAGTTACAATATGTTTCCACATGAATTTCATTTTCATTGCAAATATAAATCAGAGTTCAAAAGTAATATAGTTACATACATAGCTTGTGAGCTTTTGCACAAATAGAAGTAAGAAGGTCTAGGAGTCCGTCCTTTCAAATCTTGGTACATCGGCCGCTTGCTGTGGAGGAGAAACATCACTCGGGCGCTTTTCCGCCAACCACGGACTTATAATGCGGTCCCCCGCACACCTATCGTTAGATAGATGGCCCTCCCTTCGAAGAAGAGATTGGTAGGGTATCCTTTAACGATTACCAACTGAGCATAGTGCTGTGTCCTACAGAACTAGAACCTTGCTATTTCACAATCTCGAACTAGTACTCGAATCACAATGAACTGACAGTGTAGTCTCAACTAACTCACGTCTATGTGGCAATCGTATGTTTCACTACTTTGGCCAAAGTATTCTCATTCAGTACTTCGAATGAAGGTCATCTATCATAAACACTACTCAGGGCTGATTTGACTAGAGGCTTCCTTACTCTATGCATAGGTTTTGCCCTTCAATGGGTGAATCTGTCACCCCAGACATCCTACAACCATATTATCCTACTAGGAATGAATAGCATAACATGTAAACTATAAAATCCTTCTCCTATACCGGAAACCAAAACTCCTAGGAGTTACACAAGCTTCATCGAGTTAACCTATTAACTAAAGCTGTGGATTGTTTATATTTTCATGATGCATTCAAACCCATCCTAGTACTTAGTATCTATTTCAATCATATTCTCCTCATATGGAGATAATACAAAACATGCAAATTTCATTTTAAATGCATTTTAAACTTCCTCACAAATTCCTTCACATAAATTCACTTCTAATGCACAATTTAAGTAACATTTCTCATAATAGCTCATTTCTTCTATAATCTTAATTGCATTTAAGAAATGACCTTCAACCTTAACAGTTTATTGCCTATTTACAACTAGTATGTGAATTAAAAGAAAACTCATTTTCTCTCTTTTCTTGTGAAAGCAGTTAAACTAGTAACTACTTGATAATGCACAAACAACATACGCAAATTCTACAACATTCAAGTATTCAAAATAGATTGAATAATTTAAGAATAACTCATGCCTGTTTCAACGTCCTTTAAGAATGATGTCAAGGCACTTCCAACACTTTAGAATGCGTCTGGCAAAACTTCCTCAAGCTGTTGTCTTCTCTTGCAGATTTCCTTTTCAACGCCTCTCTTTTCTCACTCAAAAATTGATACACATAGCTTCTAGAAATTAAGATTGCTCTCAGGAGATTGTAAAGTTCTCAATATTTAGAATTAAGGATTGCTCACAGCATTAAGGTTGCTCTTAGAAAATGTGAAGACTCTCAGGAAATGTGAAATGCTCAGAAAATATGAACTCTTAGAAACAAATTCGAATTCCAAAGAAGCATAGAAATGCTCACTTGCAAAGAGATGGATTTCGAAATCCAAATTGGTGTGTTGAAGAATGAACTAGACGACCTTTTTATAGTGTTTAGAAACTCAACTAACTCCTCATCCTAAGGCGTCCAAGCTGCTAGCACTGAAACTTGAAAAGGTTTTTGAGAGATTAGAGGCGAAATTCTCAAGTATATCTTTATCCCTTCAAGCCACGACTTCACATGGCGAATTCCTGAGCTTAACACCTCTCAGCCGTTGCAGATTTTTAAGGTATTTTGACGCAGTCAGTTTGAAAATTTGTTCCAGATGAGAGGTCAAGGTTATAATGTTCCCATGTCGCCATTTTTGTTGCCCTTTGACCAGCATTTGCATCGTGCTCAAAGACCAGGTCGCATCCCGTGTATCTCAGGCGTGAAATTTACTAGTCGCGCGCAATTTTCTCACGACAGTTTTCTCCATTTTATTTTTAATGAACTCCCAAAAACGTATTTTTCTCCTTTTCAAATGTTCTCAACAATTATTTCGATTTAAATATTAAAACAAAAGGCTCGATTTCCATGTTGAGATTAACATTTCCTCCATAGCCAAGTATCGAAATATTTCTCTATTGATAAAGGATTTAAATTATTTAACTCTATTACTTTTGTTTTCCATTTTTATTCTCTTGAATATTTATATATGTCATTTGAACTTTATTTGATTTTCAATCCATTAACACAAAATAACCCTCATTTATATATATATATATATATATATATATTTATCTTATGTATACGTATGTATGCGTATATACATGTCGACACATGTGTATGAGCATATCCGTCTACTTAACATACACATGTATTGATATGTCTGTACATATAGATATGTGTACACAATGTATAGATGTATGTGCGTACCCAATCAATCTTTAACACATATCTTTCACATCATTCATACAAGGGTCACGGTATAGCAAGTCTGACATTAAACAATCATAACTCCTAAAGCACAAAGAAGTGAATTCAGACTCCTAATGTCAATAAACAAGCCTATGGATGACTTACCCTTATCTCGACAAACAGATTTGGCTTACTCAATCTATAGTATGTGTGTGTATGCTCAATTGGTACTCGTTACTGTTTACCCGACCAAGCTCCTCCCCGAGTGATATCTCTCCTCTACCTGGAGGAATGAACCTGTTTCCTGCACATCATGACATGACAACGGAAGTCATATGCTCAAAACAAGGCAGTTTACATGAAACATCTCAAAAGTTAGAATAAACATTATTCCATAACTTATATGCAACATTCATTCAAAATTACATCAATTGAAGTATTAGACAAATGAGACAATCATTTGATATCAAGAACAACATGTTTTATTCATCTAAAAGATTCAATCATTATAGTGCATTTCCCTATGCAGTAGTAGCTATACAATCAGGGTGTAACAGACCAGGATCCATATTTACTGATAAGGCTCTTTGCTTCATGTGTTAGCCTTTGATGCGTCCCCCCCTGTAGTATCCTCATGATGAACATCAGGAATGCATCGTGCGCTCTTCTGAAATGGGACTTGGCAGACAGTTGCAACTGAGGGTAGCATTCATACACTTTGAATTGATTTTCTCCATTTCCGACAACACCTTTGCATATCAATCCAGGATATCTATAGGCTCTAGCCAATAGATAGATGATATAGGAACTCATATGAAATGACTTAGTCTTTTCAAGGTTGATTAATTGCTCATGGATGTTATCACTGATCATTCTTGACCAGTTAAACATTCTGACTCTGGAGGTGATTTCCTCGATAAAGAAGTACATCCATGTTTCAAAGTAGGCACCTTGAGGATTGCCCATTATTCTGTTCAGGAGCAAAACGATATCATCGTAGTCTTCCTTAAAGTCCGTCCGACGCAGCTTCTTAGGCATTTTCTTAGTGGAAGTTCTTGGCTTTTCCAACCGTGTTTTGTTGATATGAGTTGCACATTGATCTGCCTGATCCTCAAAGATTCTTTTGGCTTCCTCCTTTGTTTTATACGATGTTCGATTATGATCAGGTATGCCAAATGCCTCTTGGATAGTTGGTTCTCCAAGGTGCGCCAAAATTCTTCCATCAGGTGCTATAATCTGTCTTTCCTACAGGTTGTAATGTCTTGCACATTCGACCATCATTTCGACACACTGGATTGTTGGAGGAAATCTGGCAGCTTGGACAATTCCATTCCGCATCATCCGACGGGCAATTGCTCTGGGCTTAAGTCCATTCAAACCATACATTCTCTTTTTGAACTCCTCAAAATCAACATGTCCGAGGTCTGTATCTGTGTCGTTCTTCCATTTGGAATTGATCTTGGACTCTTGTTGAACTCCCTTACTTGCAAACTTCATTGGTGCTTTCTTTGACGATCCTTCAGGGGTAACTTACGAGAAAGAGAATACAGCAAACACTCAATTATGATTTCTTTAAAATTTTCTTGTGAAAATTCTAACTTTCAGCTTGTTGAAAGTTAAATTCGACGAAAAAGCAAGCTGAGTAATAACACTTAGTGATTTTTTTTAAGATAAAATGAAGACAAAGGTAAAAATAATTCATCAAACTTCGGGATTATACTCTGTAGCTAGCAATTTAACTTTAAACTTCGAAAACCTGGTCTTTATTGCCAAAAAAGCAAGCAATCCTCTGAAAATTTCAACCTTCAGCTTAAAATTCTACCTCTTTCTTCGTTCTTTCACCTCGAAAAAAATCAATCACTCAACTCTCAAAATTTCTATCTCTCAAAAAAAATCTCTCGAAAAATTTCTATCTCTCGAAAAAATTTCTAACTCTTGAATAATTCTCTATCTCTAGAAATGGAGAGAGCTAAGCCTCTTGAAATTATGAGTTGATAATGACTTGAGAATGCCTTATAAGGTTGAAAAATTCGATCCATTTAGCAATTCTTTCAAGTTCATCGAATGTGGACTCTTGTTTATCGAGGAAAGTTTCTAAATTTTAGCTCTTCATCTTTATCTTCATCGAAATTTTGAAGTCTATCTCTTGGAGCTCGATTTTTCTAACTGTTAATAATTAAAGGTTTATCATGTGCGAAATTTTGATTTTTCTAACCTTTAATTAATTTATTTTACCCATATTTTCTTTTAATTTGACAATTTTTTGTACAATCTCATGGATATTTTATTCCTTTCTCCATCATTGTGGATTTTCTCATGTCTTGGCCATTTTACAATTTCCCTCTAGGCAAATTTTCTTCTCCTTCCCCTCTACAAGTTGGACTTGAATGTGAGATCTCCATATGCTAGGCGGACTTTGAAGGCTTCTCTCCATATCCAAGGGCGGACTTTGAAGAAGTTTCTCCACTCTCTCTTCTTGGCATGGGCGGACTTGGCAAGGTTTCTTCCATGATCTTGTTGCTGGGCGCATTTCTCCATGATTCTCCTCAGACTTACACCCCTTTTAGCCAAGAATCTTACGATTTTTCATGGCTTCTTAAATGATTTTTACTTGATTTTTTGATCTGTTTTCACTCTTTTCCCAGATTTTTGATTGATTTTTGCATAGCTTTCAATGCTTTTTATCTGATTTTCCCAGATTTTTTGATCTAAAGGCTTGCTTTTTGGTTGATTTTCTGATTTTCTTCAGATTTTCACATGCGTTTTAGATTTTTTCATTGATTTTTGCATGCTTTTTAAGTCTAAAAATAGAAAAAGCGAAAAAGCAACTTTCTAAAAATAGTAAATTCCAGAATGGTCCAAGAGTGCCAAAAATGAAAAAACCAAAAACCAAAAAACCAAAATCCCTAAAAAGTAGAAAGTGTCAGAATTGGGCGAAAGCACATGCGATCCTTGTCTACAAGGTCTTCTAAACACTTCTACGACGTTTACGCGCAATTTCAGGCTTGAAATCTCAACTTCACACGAGTGATGACTCCAAACTCTGACTTGAAACTCACGTAGTGAAAGAACTTATGAAATTGCAATTCGAAACTAAGCCCCAAAAATAAACCACCGAAGGTCCCCATTTGCAATGGGGCGATGTGTGAAATAGGTCACAACATCTGGCGACTCCACGTGAGGAATGTTCCTGAACATTCCGAAGATAAGACCTGCTTCAAACCCAGAATCTTAAATTAACTCTATCTAACTTACCCCTCGGCTAAGAAGAGTACTCAAAAGGGAAGAGGAATCCTAAATTGTATCAAGACCCTTTATCTTGCAGTTACAAGTGTGCAAAATGCGTTTATTTCCGTCTCGTAATACCATTATGACTCTTTGGTTCTATCATGGCTTTCTTGTTCAATTTGTCTTAACTCCAAAAGCATCCTTGGATAGAGCCTTGCTGCCAGTGAGCGTCCATAGCCCCGACAAGGATATCGCTATAATCTCACGGAGATTGCTCTACTTCTGGCGATTTATCATTTGTTATTTTCTTTGTTATTGAGTGTACGCCTGAAGAGATGTCCGCACACCCAAAACCAAGTGTTTTGATTTTCATTTTTATTTCTTTTCTTTTTGATATTCTTTCCTTTCATAGATTTCCACACTTTGGTTTGTAAGCAGTGAAGCTCACATGGGTTTGAGTATTATAGTGGCGCTGAAGCAAGACTTTTAATAGTTTAGCCATGACTTCACCTAGGAGATCATAATGACTTAGAGAATTCATTAAATGTGTAAGATATAATAACTGTAAAACTCAAGGTCAAGATACAATAGATGATTCCCTTTCTAGTCAAGTACTAACCTTAGCCTTAAGGTACTTTAGAAACAATTAATCTAGGATTCTAAAATTATCCACAAGTATTTATCCAAGAAATGAACTGAACATACCTTGGCAAGGTCAATCCAGAGTGTGCGTGTAAGCAACATCACCTTTCTCACAAATGGGAAATCCTCCTTATTCAAAGCACACCTAAAGCAACTAAGACGAAGCAAACGAAAACAAAGCAATCTAATCTAAGAAAGCAGGAAAAACTAAACTAAAGATAACGATGGCAAAGAAAACCAATCAAAGGCAAAACCAAACAAAACCAAACCCAACCGGAAAGAAACTAATCTAACTATGTACAAAAGCAAGACTCATTAGGAGTCTAAGACTGGAAATAATGTTTGAGGAATTGCCCATTGACTGGCAATGGGACATCTTCTCCGATTAACGTCTTCAGTCTGAATGCATTGTCTCCCATAATTTATGAAATCTTACAGAGACCCATCCATAAGTTGTCAAATTTGTCATGGTCTCCTTTTCGTTCATGTGCTCTGTCCCAACAAAGGACTAAATCAGAAATTCTAAATGCCTTTATTCTGGCTCTTCGATCAAACCATCTCTTTACGATACCTTGGTGCTTTGCGAAATTTTCCAGTGCTAGATATCTTTTTTCTTCCAATAGCAACAATTGTGATAATCTGGTTTTGATTCTGTCTTCTTGATCCAAACATTCTTGCATGAATATTAGCGTGGAAATTCTCAGTTGTATGGGAAATATGGGATCCTGTCCGTATACCAAATGATATGGTGATGTCCCTAGGGAACTTTTACTCTTACTCTGTCTGCCTAGAGGGCGAATCTCAACTGTGTGTGCCAGTCCCTTGGGTTCTTGTCTAATATCTTCTTGATAGCATTCAACAAATTTTTGTTAGTGGATTCGGCCAATCCATTTCCTTGAGGATAGTAATTCGATGAAAACTTTAAAGTAAACCCATATTCAAAAGCCCAGTTAGAAAATTTCAAAGAAGAAAATGCAGAACCATTATCACAAACTAAAGCATAAGGACAACCAAATCTAGTGATAATGTTTTCTTCTAAGAACTTAATTACCGTATCCGTTGTGCATGATTTCAAGGCCTGAGCTTCTGACCATCTAGTGCAATAGTCAGTTGCGGTTAGAATATACTTGTGTTGCGCAGAGGAAGGTGGATTGATCATACCAATAAAATTGAGTCCCCATTTTGCAAAAGGTCGTACTTCGATCACAGGTTGGAGTGGCATAGCGGGGTTCTTCTCTCGTGCAACGATTATCGGGCATGTGTGTCAGGTTTTTACATGATCATACACATCTTTGAATACTGTTGGCCAATAATAGCCGGCCATTAGAACCTGGTGTGCTGTTGCTAATGCTCCTCCATGGCTGGTTCCAAACCTGGAATGAAAATGTTCCATTATTTTTTTAGCTTCTTCCTTCCCAAGGCATCTTAGGAAAACTCCTTCATGGTTTTTCTTGTATAGTACTGCTCCTTGCAACATATATCTTTGGCTCTTCATTCTCAAGGCCCTCTTTTGTAATGGATTCAGATGATTAGGGCACTTGTGGTTGAGCAGAAAGTAGACGATATGGTCATACCATTCATTAGGTGATACTTCTTGTAATTCATAGACTTGCTGCACCAGTTCTGGTCCCGTGGCAATAGTCTATGTTAAGGCTTGGCCGCGAACAATTTTCATTGGCTGGATCTCTACATCATATTCTTGAATAATAGCAACCCACTTGCCTCTTTTCTCTCCTAACTCATTTTGCATCAAAAGGGTTTTAATAGCCACATTTGGGACAATGGCAAAGACTTTGCTTCTCAGAATATAATGCCGAAACTTCTTGATTGCTTTGACTAAAGCATATGCCTGTTTCTCTACGTTCAAGTATCTGAGCTCTGCATCTTTGAATGGTGCACTCATGAAAGCAATAGGATGTTCATCTTTTTCTTCTGTCCTTTGGGTGAGCATTGCAGCACATGTATGTTCTGAAGCGAAAGAATAGAGGTAGAAGGGCTTTGTGTAGTCAGGGCTGACCAATACAGGAGCATCAACTATGGCGTGTTTGATCTCTTTGAATGCCTTCTTTGCTGGCTCGTTCCATTCTATCTTTGCGTCTTTCTTCAACATCTCACTCAGTGGCCTGATTATCTCTGCAAATCTTGTTATGAACTTTCTTACAAAATTAATCTTTCTAAAGAAAGACTTCCTTTTGGCTTGATGGCAAGCCAATTCTTGATATGGCCTGTACACGATCAAGATCAATAAGAATCCCTTTCTCTGTTATCACGTGGCCAAGTAATTTTCCTTTAGTCACCCTGAATATACATTTCTTCGGGTTTAAGGAAATTCCATATCTTCTACATTTCTGAAATATCTTTATCAAATCTTCAACATGACTTTCTCTTTTCTTCGAAAATATAGTGAGGTCGTCCATGTAGACGATAATGCACCTCCCTATAAGATCTTTGAATGCGATGTCCATGGCTCTTTGAAAGGTGGCTCCAACATTAATCAACCCGAACGACATTCTTTGGTATGCAAATGTACCCCACTTTGTAGTGAACGCCGTCTTGAGTTTGTCTTCAAGTTCCACTAGCACTTAATTTTATCCTGAATATCCATCAAGGAAAGACATCATTTGGGATCCATTGACAATTTGGATTACTTCGTCTAGTGATGGCAGTGGGTAATTGTCCTTTTTTGAAGCCTTGTTGATATTTCAAAAATCTACACACAGTCGTATCTCTCCATTCTTTTTACGAACGGGTACCAAGTTGGCGACCCATGTTGAGTGGCGTACTGGAAAGATGATTCCTGTTGACGGTAGCTTCCTCACTTCTTTAAAAATGAGGGGCTCCAATAATGGATTGCCTGGCCTTTGGCGTTGCCTTTATGGTTTATTGCCTGCCTTGAGGGGGATCGTATTGGTGATGATTCCAGATCGTATTGGTGATGATTCCAGTGGTATATGTCTTCAAATCCTCGTAGCTCCAGGCAACCATGTCTCCAAAGTCTCTTAAGCTTTCAATTATTCTTTCCTTTTCTTTAGGCGTGCACACCTTGCCAATGAGGACATTTTTGACTTCATTTGCTGTTCCCAAGTTTACTGCCTCATGTTGACCTCCATCATTTCTTTGATATTTAATTGCATTGATTTGATCTTGATCAAAAATTCTTTCAAGCTGTATCATTCCTTTGGGAATGCTATTGGTCTTTAAATTCATTATGCCCTCTGCATCAAATTCAACTTCCCCTTGGTCTTCTTCTTCATCAATGATCTGGGTGAGGAAAACATATGAATTTGTTAAGAAATCTAAAATGTGTTTGTTATCATCAAACACTTGAAAATTTGTGATATTTTCTGGGACTGATGGTGTTGTAGTGATTTCAATTGTGAATTTCTTCACAACATCCATCTCAAGTTGTTCTAATGAACTTGCTGATTGTGCTAATGAATTTGCAACTTTGTTCTGAGAGTGGTATATAGATCTAATATTGAAAGCATCAAAACTTTCAATAAGATCCTAGACACGGTTTCTATATCCTCTTAGTCTCTTGTCATGGCAAGCGTATTTCTTCCTTACTTGCCTTACCACAACTTCTGAGTCACTGCTATAGTTTCCGTGGTAAAATATGATCCATCGCTATAGTTTTCGTGGTAAACTATGATCAAGCTTTAGTTTTGGAAGACTTCACATTTCCACTGCAATTTGAACAATATCAAGCACCTGATCAATTTGGAAGATTTCCACCAGCATCAGCGAATGGACCAGTAGAGGCGCCACCTTCCATATACTCATACACAGTTGCTGATGGACTTGTTGTAGACACGACCAATTATTACTTCCCACCGTTAAACAATAGCGTGTTGGTCAAAGGCATAAAAGAAGTTCCACACAACTTCCAAACACCTCCACATCCAAACGCGAGCAATAACCCGCCTCTTTCGAGAGATGCGCCTCAGTGCAGGCAAAGCAATAACGCTAATAGTTCCACTAATAGTTCTCCTCCCAAAGATGAATTGAAAAGATTAAGTCATTATGTGACTGAGGAGGTGAGGAAAATCAAGGTGAGTGTCATTGTTCGAATTGATGAGAGTACCAGAGATAAGAAACACATTCCTTGATAGCTTGAAAGACTCGACACAAGATTCAACCAACACAATTCAGAAGGCTGCAAGTTCCATAAATAATGTAAATTTTGTTCAAGATGAACAGTTCCAAGAACCACCTCAGACAGTAGATATTGCTCATGGATCTTGGGGTTCCAAAGTGACTCGCAGCTTGTATGAAGTAAAAGAGTGCATAGAAATGCTAGGTCAACAGATAACCAAAACTGAGCAAGTGCGCCGAAGTTCAAAAGAACATAAGATAGAGAGTTCCACAAAAGAAATGGAAGCTCCACAAGCTGAGAAGAATAATAAGATAAAAGCAAAAGAGGCAGAAACTGCAGTATAGAAAGGAAGCCTTGTAATATTTTATCAAGGGAAAGATGAGCCAGCTCCTTTCTTTGTTTCGCTCCGGATTTTCAACAAACTCTTGCACAATTGTCTGATCGACTTAGGAGCGTCCAGTAATGTCATGCCATTAACTATATGTCATAGATTGGGTTTGACACCCACTAAGACAAATAAGCAAGTGACAGTTGGATAGAACAGAAGTTCCGGTCATAGGAGAGTTGAATAATATTCATATGCAGTTATCATCCAATCCCA
>VDFB02104820.1:0-17700 GCA_007258455.2 Sequoia sempervirens | reverse complement strand
CAAAAATCTAGAAAGACTCAGAGGGGCGCTACAGTTTGTTTGGTTCATGATTCCATGTAATCAATTTGATGGCCCCTACAACTCTCCTAATGCATTTATATTATTATTCCATTGATTAGAATATCTAGGTTACCATTTTTGAAGGTTCACTATCATTTTCCTCCATGTAGTACTCATATAAATGATAATAAAGATGATCAATATACTCTATCAAAAAATAGAAGCATTTCACTTATTTTAATTATTGCAAGTCTAATTACAAAATACTATTATACCATTGGTGGGTAAAGTATAATGCATAAAATTGTTAGTTGGTTTCCTCAAATCTAATCTTCCACTTCACGTTCCAAAAGAATGTTTACTCTTATGAATGATAATACTATGCTATAGGTCCAATATTTTCTATCACTAATTTAGGAAGTTGTTAAATTGAAAGTTTAAAAATCATATTAATTGTAGTAAATTAAATATCATGTTAATATTATAGCATCACAGTCTTTAATATCAAAGATTATTTTGGGTGATCCATTCATTTTGAAATATGATTTAGTGTAGCTAATTCATGGTCATTCATGCAACATAATGATGAATACTTCTCTTTTCTACCATAGTGGTTTTTAATACTATTAAACTTTTCTATGCACTTTCTTTGTATAAATAAGATAATTGTTCCTTTTATTAGTAAAATATACTTAAGAATCTCATACCACTAAATCTCAACATACTTATTAATTTTTTAAACAATTAATAATTACAATAGAAATCAAACAAATTTGAAACAATCCATACATGAAATTATCATCATTTTGCACCTCCTCACTGGTTCTTTTGGAATCCTTTCATTTTTATATAGATGATTATATATGGTTTATTTTACTACACTAGCCAATATCTATGGCTACTAAATGTTAAACCCTCTCAAATGAACAATTTCGTCAGCATAGGCCAAGTATTATTCCTTTCACAAAGCCATTTTCTAGAAGAATACCTTTATATGCAATAAAATTTTAATTGACATACACTTATACCTAATCTGTAATTTATGACACTATGTGTTCTATCACATGCCTTGGAACCTAAATGAGGTAAAACATTGACTCAATCAAGTTCGTTCAATCAACTCTTCTTCTCTGAAATTCTATAATCTAACCACACCGAACATTTTAAGACTTTCACCTTTTGGACTAGAAGTATTTACCCTATTGGAGACATTTTTTTCTGCATCTAAGAAGACTTTCACCTTTTGGACTAGAAGTACTTACCCTGTTGGAGACATTTATTTTTCCATGGCGGTGAATAGTTGTCCGTGAACTTAATTGCTAGTGGTGAATTTTCCTAGAACCTTTAATACATCATTATTTTTATATCTCAATTTAAAAATAATAATAAAATAATTATTTTCATTGAGGAATTTAATATTGAATTTAAATAGAAAAATTTTATATTGAAAGTTTATATTAGATTTTATTTTTTTTATTATTTATTGATATTTGTAGAAATTATGATTCCTATTTAAAAACACTTAATTAATTTAAAAAATATATAATATGTTTTAACATAACACCCAAAATTATTTTCATTATTTTATTAAAGATAAAATAATTTATCATAACCAATATGTATTTTTATTACTTTATTAAAGATAAAATATTTTAATATAGAAAATTTTATATACATTTTTTCACAAATTAACATTTTCTATAATTTATATTTTTTTGAAAAAATTATATGATAGGCATTTATATGACCAAACTATAAAATTATCACATGATGGGTAAGGGTGCCCCTCAATTTCTAGGCTTTCATTACAACAACTAATTTTTGAAGTACTATAAAATGGGTTTCCATGAGGAGTTCATTCCTACGTAAAAGTTTGAAATTTTTAATTTTTGACCAATCACTTTAATCTGTATTATTAAAAATCAGCTGAATGTATATAGCCTTGTGTTTAAAAAATATCCCGTCAAGTTGACTTGCGGTTAACAATACTAATCATTAGCAATAAATACTTGATGGGAAATACAAATAAGGGCATTTGTGACTATTGGATTTAGAGAAAGGTTAAGGAAACAACTTAATTTTATTTTTAAAATTTATTTGGTGTCTTAAATCCAATTTCAACATTTTTTTAGTTTTCCCTTATCTTCTTAATTTCAAGATTCATTCAATATCTAATAAAGAGCTATCTCTCTACAAAATTATTAGATGAAATTAGGCAGTGTGCTATCTTTATATTTAGGCTTGTTACAGGAGTGTTGCTGGCATGGAAAATTATAATCTCTATTTGTGAGTTTTATATATAAGAGTTTTGAGTTATTCTAAAAGGCATGATGTTGATGAACTGGTAAGTTGGATGTTTATAATACACAATCTTTTAAGGTTTAGGGCTATGAGTGATATTATAAAGTCGTGGAATAAGAAGGGGAGGGTAGAATAGTCAAGGAGCACTTAAATTATTTTAAATATTTTACTAGTTCAATTTTATTTAGGGTTATTGAGAAGCAAGTCAAAAGAATGCTTAGTTGTAGATGAAGCATCAAGCTTACTAAGTATAGGAGGTTAGTATCTCCTAGGTATGACTTGAGAACCACATAGAAATGGTTCCATCACTATTTATATTTTTTAATCTTTAGGAAGTGTAGAAGGAGAAGATAAAGTGGGTTTAGGGGGTGAAGGAGTAGTTGGTTTGGTAGATGGTAGATCCGAGATTTCATATTTAGTGAAATATGAAAGGAAATGGAATTTGTTGTAGGATAGGGGGAAGTAATTTCTTAGGAATATAAGATTGGTATGGGTGAAAGAGAGTATGAGTATGAAGTTTAGGTGGGGAGAAAGGGCTAGGCTAAAATAGTGTAAAGAAAAGTGATCCAAAGTAGAAAGTGGTTGATATGAGCTATGATGAATGATGGGGACCTATTCATTACATATATATTTTGATGTTCAAATTTATGCCACAATTTTATAAAAGAATTGACTAATATTGATAGAATATTTTAATTTGAATAATGGAAACTCGTGAAATATAGATTTTCTATTGTGTTTTATGTTTATATTTCTTTAAAACAAATTGAATGTAGTTTATTATAAAATTGATAGAATAATTTATTTGTTGGTGAAAAATTCAAAAGTGAGATTAAATGAGATGCTACTCTTTATATAATAAGTTTTTTCACATTTATCTTTATATTTATATCTTAAAAGTTTAGTGCATGTATTTTTTCCTCTTATTTTCATAAATATTATTTTTAAATAAATCATTGAATTTGAATCAAATGAAAACATAATTATTTTGATGGATGTAACTTTTTCTCTTAAGTAATTATTTAAAATAGAAAAAAATAATATAATCTCAGATCTCCTCTCTAATGCATCATTTAAAAGAAAGATTTTAATATTTTTTCTTTACAATAGAATAAACTTTATATTTGTATATTGATGACATAATTTTAAATAATAATAGAAGGAAAAAATATAAATAATAATTAAGATATTAACTTATTTTATTTTAAATTTGATCTTATAAATCTATAAAAGAGATTTTTTGTATTTTTAATAATATTATTTATGTGACAAAGCTAATTGATGGAGCTCCAAACAATGGCCAGAAAATTTGCTGAACAATCACATGGCGGATTGTATGCAGAGGACAAAAGGCCAGAAGCTTTCGGGTTTACAAAGCAATCACATGACAAAATATATGCTAAGGCGGCCAGGTCAAAATCTTTGAAAATTTCTCGAAACAATAGAGAAAGATTTTCAGGATAGAGAAAGATTCCAGAGTAGGACATTTCTATTGAGGGACCTTTCAAACCAATGTAATTAAACTTTTATTTATACTTCTTTGGACTGCAAGGATCCGTAGAACTAACCTTTCAGTATTAAAAATTCTTTCATTTCAAAAATATCCATCTTAAAATTCTTTTATTATATTAATTTTAACACAGTTTCAAATAACTACAGAGACAAGTACTCCAATTACATAACACTTTTATTATCATACATTACCATATAATTCAATCTATCTTATTTCATCGTTTAGTACCACATTCGTCTTCTCCGTAGTGCCCGCTGCTAGTAACCCTGGACATGGACTAATTTTATTATCATACATTATTTAATTAAATTTTATTTTTTTATATAGGATGGACGGTTTGTTTGATAAGGTGGTCCTTTTCAATTTGACAAGGTAAAACCCATCTCTGTGTCAAAATACGACCCTTAATGTATCTCCGTCACCTCTGCCAAATCCTTTTAACGTTTATAATGTTTAGGAATGTGATCGTTCATCCTGTGCGACTTCCCAAATATACAAATTTATCATCAAATAAAAATTGGACGCCTAAATTGATATCTGCTACTTTTTCTGTAACGTTTTTCTCATAGGTAAATTAATGATAGAAAAGAGTTCCTAAATATGACAGTCAGCCTACGCCGTGAAGCATCTAACATGTGTAAATTGCAGTTTTTGATGGAATAAGTTTAAATTTATATTAAATATGTTATCTAACATGCTTCTTAATATATGAGTGCAGGATTAAAACAAATTATCAAATACTGGATGTAACATCCATCATGATTCAACATGATCATGTATCTATTATCAAGGGTGTTTGAATCTCATAAACGTAATGCGACATCTAGTTCTTGTTGACACATTTAGTCATGTGATTGGTGTCACATCATTAGAATTATAATGTGTTCCCATGCTACCAACATTAATGTATTGATAAATGTCAAACAATTGGAGTAAAACACACCATAAGATTGCATTCATATTTTTTTATAAGGTAAGTGTATACACATTATTTAGAAGCCATTGATGAGGTCTACAATCATTATTTAGTGACCACTAATGAACTTAATACATAATATAGGGTAATACTCTTCAAAAACTATTTATAGGTATGGGTTTAGTCATATTCACAATGACAAAATGAAAACCAACATTTTTTTTTTTATGCCGAAGGCGTATCCAATGTGAGAGAGATCAACCTACAATTTGCAATCCATGGTTGAGCTCTGTCCACAACAGCCAGCCAACGATTGGAATGAACTAAACCGTAGATCATCCTCTGCTGAAAAACAATGCATTTAATGTGCTTCTCTCACCATGCGCAGTAAATATGACATTTATTTCGTCGGTCTTCTTTTCTGCCCAGTTTTATATTTTAATAAGGTAAGGCGGTAGCGATCACGTCAATGGCTTTGTTTAGTGAAATGAGCGATCGTGTCTACAGCTCTGCGGGCGGATAGATCAAGAAATCCATCTCACCAAACATGAATGGTATTAACTACATTTTGTTCCCTCCATACTTATCTCTCACCGAACTTGCATACTATCTATCCTTTTCGCATGGTTTTCTATTTGCACAACTCACCGCCATGGAAATCAATGAGCTAAGAGTAGTTTATCTGGGAAGAGTTCCTCAAAGTTGCAGAGTAGTTTATCTGAGAAGAGTTCCTGATACTTCCAGGCAAGAAGGTATTTTGAAACTCACTTTTTTAGCTTTCAAACTTTTGCTCCAGATTATGAATCCTTTCCTGCTTAAGACTTCTACTTCTCTGTAAAATCTGTTCCTATCAAATTTAAGCCAACCTCAGCATTATCATTTCCTACATAGCCTGAAATCATAGCATTTCATTAAAGCATGAAATATTAAAAAATGGTAAGCATATTTTTAAATGCAAAAATGCGTAGAAAATAGAAATTTCAATACATTGTGTTGTATACCTTAAAGTTTTGAGTGATAGTTGATTTGCTAACAGAGAAACCCTAGAAATTTTTATGGCGTACACAAAGTGGGCAGTTGGGGTAAATTTAGAGCAAAAATCCCAATCGATTTGCTATGACATTTACGGTTTCCTGCTTATTTAGAGGTGAGATGCAAATTTTTAGTGAAACTTTCTTCTGCTTGCTTTGTTTGACAGCAAATTAATATTTACGCTTCCAGGTACAACAGTCATTTTTGAAGTCAGTCACGTTTAAAGGGTGTACCCAGTTAATCTTCTTGACGTTTGTGTACTCATTTAGTTATTAGGAATGACAGATCAAGAAGTTTGTGTTCATGGGCAGCCAGATACACTTTCTATGCAGCTAGAAAAAGGCTACGTTGCTTGAAGTGTTAAAAACCCCGTCAAAAGCTCTGTGGGTATCGATGTGGTTTTACATGGGAAGGCCAGGAATGATGTTCTGATGAAGAGCATGTGTGATGCTATAAGGACACACTGCAGGTACTTTTTCTCACCAATTTGCTCATTTTCCACTAAATTAGTTTCTAGCATGTCTAGTTTAATATTCACTATTTTGATTTTTCTTTTTTGAGCGTCATCAGAAGCTGAGAATTTCTGTTGTAACTTGTTTACCTCGAGCTACTTCTACTTACAATGCTTTTACAGTGTTCATGGTGAACGCTGAGAGAAAGCTACAAAGAAGAACACGCAGAAGACAACGTGAGGGCCAACTTCAATTGGTTCATCTCATTTAATGCATACCCATTATTTGATTTGCCATGATTTGGTTTGAGTGAAACAGTAGTGGCAGTCTGCAAGAAAATATATGCTTGAACAACTGCAATGGATCATCATTACACTCTGTTGGAGTCAAGAGCAAATGTTTGCCAAGGTGCATTTTTTTTATCTTCACATGAGATTTAATGGTGGATCCAGAAGTGGGGCATTTTATCTCCATTTACATTGCATTTGCTAATAGTCTTAACGTTTTCGTTGATTGGAATTGCATGTTGACTGGATGTAATGAAGAGAATGACTAATTTTTGGAGAAGTTGCTGGTTATGGGTGGTTGTGGCATTGCTTTGTTTTAATGTGTTTATGTCTGAGTGTTCCGGCTGAAGTATGGGAGGCCTCGGTGCCTTTTGTTTCCCTTTGTGCTCAGAGATTTGCAGACTCTCCTTCAGGTCTAGGTAAGTTACATGGTGTGAGACCCCTGACCACCCGATGGATTGATGTGGTGTATGTTTTTTTTTCTCCTAACACCTATTATGCCTAACAGTAGGATACCTGTACAATGAAAAAAGAGATATTGAGTTTTTGCTGATTGTATGTTTTCTTCCTAACAATTCCTATTATGCTGAAAGTTGAACAGTAGTGATAATTGTATACTTAGCAAGAGATACTGAGTTTTTACACTTCATAGAGAGTTTGTTCATTTATTTGTGTTTCTTTCTCACATTGACAACATTATTGCCTCAGGAAATTTTCTGTGATTGAATCTGCAAGAAGAGAAGAGATAAAGTTAGGCAAAAGAGCAAGGAAAGAAGTTAAAAGTGTTTTTTATGGAAAATATAGAGCATTATTTTGGCATTCATTCATAGCCAAACTTTTTGTTTGTATTTGAAGTAATTGATGTGAAATTAGATTAGTGTTGGTAGCCATTGTATATTGATAGGGAACAAAACAACACTATTTGCTAACTGACATCAATTGACTCCTATACACAAAATGTACCTAACAAACCATTTTTCCTGTGTCAGATAGGGGTTATTCTATGTGGGCGAGGCCCACCGGCATTTCCCCCAGTCTGATGCCGAAAAAAAGGTGGGGTTCCCGTCCAGGCTGTCAAGCTCATCCACAAGAGGGATTTCTGTATACACCGCATGCCAAAATACAAACCACAAGAATTAATTTGCCTTCCTATGGAAAGTTTTTCAAATTGTATGGACGTATTTGGAGATTATATTTAAGATATTTATGTTAACTTGCAAATGAATATATATTTCATTAATTAATTATTATATTAAATATTAAATGAGGTTTAATATATTAGATTTCACATATTTTTTAATTAATTATATTAAATGATAATAGTAGTTTATATATCTTAATATTAATCTATATAGTATAGGTCGAGAGATAATATTTTAGAGGAGTATATTTTATTTTTTACTCTTTCTTCCAATTAAAAAAATACCCACTTCCACGTCTACTATATAGATTAATATTAAGATATATATTAAAATATTATTAAAAGATATTAATATTATATTATTAATATTAGTACTATTTGATAGTAATATGTTATTATTAATATATGATATTACTATTGTTAAATTTATATTATAATTATTATAAAGTAAAAAAAAAAAAATTATTAGGTTTAAGGCTAGGGTTAAGGTTTATTGTTAGTGTTAGTGTTAGGGTTAGGGATATGGATAGAATTAAATTTAGGGTTACAATTATAGTTAGTGTAGGTGATTAATTATATTCTCAATTCTAATTTGAACAATAATTGAAATAATAGTTCTATAACTCTTAACTTAACCCTAAATCATAAATCATAAGCCCTAATCATAACCCTAACTTATACCTAACCCTAGCCAAAAATCATAATCATAACCCTAACCTAACCCTAATCTTAACCCTATTTCTCATAACCTTAACACTAAATTTAACCATAACTCTAACCCCAACCCTAACCCTAAACCATACCCACAACTAACTCTATCCTTATCATAAACCCTAAACCATAAACCCTAATCATAACCATAACCTTACCATAACACTAACAAAATACCATAATCATAACCCTAACCTAACCATAATCGTAACCTTATTTCTCATAACACTAACACTAACCCTAACCCTAATTCTAACCATGATCATAACCTTAACCCTAATTCTTTTTCTCATAACCCCAATCTCAACCCTAAAAAAATTCTTAACCTTAATCCAAAATCCTATCTCTAATCCCAACCCTAATCCCAATCATAAATGTAACTCTAAACCTAACCATAAACCATAAACCCTAATTGTAACCCTAAACTAACCCTGACTTTAACATGAACCCTAACCCTAACCATAATCTTAATTATAACCCTAAATTGTAACCCTAATCTCAAATCTATTCCAAACACTAATCCTATTCTTAACAATAACCCTAACCCTAGCCTTTATCCTAATCTTAATGCAAAACTAAACCCTAACTCAACCCTAACCTAACCATAACTCTAATCCTAACCAAAACACTAATTGTATTCATAACTCTAATCCCAACAATAACTATAACTCTTAACTCTATACCATAAACCATAAGACCTAATTGTAACCCTAACCTATACTTAATACTAATTGAAAACCTTAATCATAACCCTATCATAACCCTATTTCTTATAACTCTAGCACTAAACCTAGCCAAAACCCTAACCCCAACCCTAACCATAGACCATACCCACAACCTAACCCTATCCTTACCATGATCCCTCAACCATAAACATAAACCTAGGACCTAACCATAATCGTAACCTTATTTCTCCTAACTCCTACTCCCACACAATCCTATTCTAACCTAAACCTTAACCTTTAACCTAAATAAATCCCTTTAACACTAATCAACAGAATTTTTAACCCTATTACTCTAACTATAACTTCTAAATACTAAGCTCTAATCCCACTTAGAAACTTAACTATTTCATAATTATAACTTTAATCCCTAACTTATTACCTTTTCTTCATCCCTATGCTCAATCCTCCTAACCTGCAATTATTCTCAAGCACTATAATCAGAATTTCTACCTTTAGTCCTAAACTCTAAACTATAATATTGAACTCTAAACTCTACTTTAACCCTTTTATTCCTAATTTTAACCCTAAATCAGAACCTAACTCTCGGATTCTTAAATCCTAATCATAACTACAACTCTAAAACTAACTCCTAAACTTGAAATGATAAAATCCTAATTATAATCTCACAACTAACTGTAATTCTAATCAAATACTATAATTGTAATCTTAACTCTAACACCTAACTTGTAACTTTTTTCTATAAATATTAACGTAAACTCTTAAACTATAAACTCCTAATGGTAACTCCTAAACTTTCCCTAACTCGGAGCCATAAGTATAATCATATTCTAACTCTAACCTTAATCTTTTAACTCCTATTTCACAATTTTAATAAGAAGTTTAAGAATAACTTCTAACCCTAACGCTTAAACTCTAAACCATACCTATAGTTAAACTATCTCTTATTATAAATCTAAAACTATAAACTCCTAATCTAACCCTAATGTTAACAAAATAATTAAGTAATTAAACTTAACTTAAATCCATTATTTATAACTCTTATTTCTTTCATAATACTCAATACTAAATTTAACTCTAACCTTAACCTTTAACTCCTAATCCTAAACACTAACTTCAACTTATAACCTGTAACTAAATCCTAACTATAATCAGAATCCTAAATAAACTCCTAAATCCTTAACTCCTAACTTAACTCTTAATTTTTCTCATAACCCTAACCATAACCCCAACCTTAACCCTAACCATAATCCTAACCCTAGTCCAAAACCATGACCCCTAGGATCTCCTCCACTCTAATGTTGGTGTGGAGAACTTAATGGAAAAACAAAATGAGTATGTGGTCATTTACCTCATTTATGACAAATGGACAATTTGTAATCTAATCAACCTATCGGCGTAAGTATTGCACCTAATTGGGGTGCAAGTACTAGTAATATATTTTTAAAGCATAAACCATTTGATCCATATCTTACATTTTGAAACAAAACAGTCATGAGATTTAGATTTATCCATTGTTTTAATTTGTCGCTCAACTATCAATGTTGAGATCATGCATGATGCACATATAATGCAACATCAAAATCATGTATAGATATGGGTTTAATAAAATTTAAAATAATAAAAATAAAATGAAGGTTTTAAATTTTTTATTGAGTTACAAAAAAAATTATTGAGATTGCTATACAATAGAGATAGGGTTGGAATTTTATTACATTTAATCTACATACAATCCATTGAATGACTCACATAAACCTCAATATATGCTCACAAACACTTCTAATATATGGTATTGATTATTTTTATAAAGGAGGGATTTCTACTAGATTTTCCATCAAAATATTAAGTAGGCTCTAGAGGACATCAAGGGGCTTAACAAAACAAATGTGACTCTAATCCCATTAGTGACAAGTTTCAGTGATAGATTATTTTCAATTTAATTGATGATATTTTTATAGTTTAACATGTCATTATATTAAATAAAAACAACAGTTTCTATAGAAATTTAATTTACAAGTTAGTAAAACTAGCAGTCGCATGCATAGGAACACGACAATCAGCTAATAGATGCCCATCGCGGCAGGCAACATTTGTGGTGAGGAAGGTTGCAGCTTCTTATTTGCATGGAAAGGTGACTGTGAATGAAATGAATGAGTTAGATTGTATGAATCAAGTAATCATGAATAAGTTTTTGTATAAATTTGATTGAATACTATTAGAAAGTTTGGAAATCAATGTTTAAATTTGTTTAAAAGTGGGAACTATAACACCATCTATCTGCAAGCTTAAACTCTATCTCATATCATCATGATGTTAGTTTAAAACAAGAAAATAAAGTAGCATTCCTATGAAATAATCCATTATTATTCATAAACAAATTAACAAAACAAACTAATTGAAAGCCTAAAAGGCATAGTGAATACCTATCCCATATTGGATTGGTGCCACTTTGATATGAAAAGTAGCCCTTTCCCAACCCTTGACAAGCTCAATGATAAAAATTCCTTGAAGATGCTATGCTATGAAGTGGATAATTAGCTCTCAATGTCAAGAGAGTAACTTTTCTCTAAGTTGTGGATGCTAATTACAAAGAGAAGCCTTTCATTTATAGAAGGACAAGATGGAGGAATGAGCAAAATGGAGCAATGTGGGATTAGTCTTGAGGCAATGACAAGATGCCACTTGTCAAGATGTGAGAGGATGAAGGGTGAGCACATTTTGATGAATGTGTCCATAAATGCAATTAGTTAAAATTTGAAATTAGTGAAATGATAAGGTGGAGGGAGAGTCAAATAGAGTTATGGCCACTTGGCTCAAGAAAAAAGTTATTGTAAGATGAAATAAATGCCTTGTTGGAAGGAAACATCCCATTTGGAGGGATTTTCAAATTTGGAGGAATATTCCCTTAAAGATGTCAAGTTGAGAGAAAATGAAGATTTAATAAATTAATTAAATTTATTTATTTGTGCAAGTGGGAAAAGCTAGAGGATGTGACATAGATTAAAATTAGATTTAACTAGGATTTGATTAAATAAGAGGAGGTTAGGTGATTTGGCAATTTTGACTTAGATTTTAGGATTTAAATAAATCAAAGTTGAGAGGAGAATGATTTTAGATTTAATTAAATAAGATTGATTTATTTAATTAAAGAGGGATTTAAGGATTAAATAAATAAAATGATTTATTTAATCAAAAGAGGATAATGATTTAATCAAATAAATTTGTTTTATTTGATTAACAAGGAATTAAGATGAATTAATTAAATGGTTAATAGAGGGGTGATTAAAGAAGAATCAAAGTTAGTTGATCAAGACATTTTTCATGTCTACATTTTACCCCTCTTTGAAGCAATGCACCTACTGTGTTGGTTTAAATAATAAACTTGCCACGATCAAAATTTCAAAAAAAATCTGATTTTTTCGAATGCCCCAGTAGAAAGAAGCATACTGGTACATTTCCCTCTCGAGAGATCGAGAAAAAATATTTGATTTGAGGGTCGATCTCATGAAAAAGGGGTTCAAGATGGATATATAGATGGTTATGATGATGATCCAAATAAGATGGTTTCAAGATGCTTAGAATAACCAATCTATATTATCCTAAACAACTTAAAATGAGGATGTACTACATTTGAGATGGATGATGTGATGATGCCTATATGATTATGCAATGGATGTTTTATGCAAATGTATGGTTTATGAGATGCTTAGACTAATAGATCTATATTATGAAATGATGAAAATGTATGTGAGATGATTAGTTTTTTTTATATGATATGATATGATATGCAGTATGTTGATGGTTTGTGGATGTAGGATGGATGCACTGGTGATGATGATTAACCATCCTGACATGATGTTAGAAAGGAAAAGAAGAAATGAGATGATGACAAGAGGATTCAACAAGCCAACTTTATTAGAGATGATGATGAGAGATGAATAATTTGCTTATCAGGAATTGGGAAATTAAAAGGGCCACTTACCTTATGTTTGATAACACACATAACCCCAATGCATCAAGGTATAAAGAACCAGGATGGTGTTGCACCTAGTGTAATGGAATTTGACTCAACAATCAGATAGGAGTACTCCTATTCACACCTGACATACATAACCTTATTTAGAATATAGTTCAGATATTTCAAATATCTTGCACTGAAACATAGAAAAGAAAGCCTTCCTATGTTATAAAAAAGAAACCTAAAACACCCTCCCTACAAACCAAACAAAGCATGCATGACCAAGGTTATATTACAAGAATATCCAACAAACACAATAGATAAACGATAATGATTGCTGCCCCATTTCTTTCTCTCTAAATCCCTTCATCTGGGACATCATCGAGAGCTCATCGAAGTGAGCGCAATAAGATAAGTCAAAAGGACAAAGATAAAGTAAACAAACAAGCTAATGTTCTTCCTACCTCTAACCAAAAGGAAATGTGTTTTTAAGGATAGTAGGAAATTATTTCAATAGATAATTCCCATTGTAGGAAGGATACATCCTAGGACATACATTAGTGGATAAGCGTATGTGTTGGATTTATCCAAAGTGTTCTTTCCTATAAATAATTCCCATTGTAGGAAGGATACATCCTAGGACATGATGTTATCAAATGATTGATTTGGGACTGATTGGATGATAGGCTATTGACACAAAGAGTTGATTAACTTGTTTATGTACTGACCTAAACTTGAGACCTTGACGTTTTGAGTTTTCACTGTTAACCTGCTAGACTTGTTTCTGATTGTTTTACCAAAGGTTGAGGATGATGATTGTTTTGTATAGAAGTGATATTATTTATTGTGGTTGAAAGGGAGATTAAGAGAGCCAGGATGGATTTTTTTCAAATATTTTGGACTTTTTGAATTTTTGAAATGTTTTGCTTGAGGTTGTTTTGGTATTTTTGAGAAGTTTACAAAAATTATTTTCAAATTTTAAAATGTTTTTGTGTTTCATGATAATATATGTTTTTTTGTGACACACGGTGTTTTTTGAATATTTTGTATTATTGTTTTTTAGGATTTTATGAATGTTTTAGATTTTTTGTGTCTGGGGGATGATCAAATAGTAGCCTTGCCTACATTTAAGCTTAGAGAGCTGACATAGTTTAGACAACATGTTTTGACATTTCTAACTTTTGGAGAGTGTTTTAGTTTTTTATTATGTTTTGGATGTTTTTGGATTTTACGATGGTTTTGATGATTTGAATATGGATATGCATGATGATATCAATGATATATTTTGGGATTTTGTTGAAAACCAAGCTAGAGTTGATTGATCTAATTGATGGATTGATGATGATAACATTTTTGAGGATACACAACAATGCAAGGATAGTGTTAAGCAACACGCAGTTAGGATGGATATCCCAGGATGATGAAGTTAATTTGGTTGGTGATCCAATACTCGATGATGATAACATTGTTAAAGGATACACAATAATGAAAGGATAATGTTAAGCAACACAAGGAATGGGATGATGATGGATTGATTTGATTTGATGGATCAAGATTTTGAAGCTTGGTTTGGAACATAAGTTGTTTTGAATGATTTTATGTGATGTTGAAGCACATGTTAGATGCAACTAATATTGATTGTTTGGATTGATATTCGATGAAAGATAAAGCTTGATAAGGAGCATCTTCTTGTCAAAATATGTCATGGGCTAGTGATTTGAATTTTTTTCTCAGAAATGCTTTGACCAATTTGATTTTATGTTTTCAATGTTGAGGATCACACCACATAAGTTTGAGGATATAGATGAAGATTTATTCTTGGAAGCAAGATGTAAATATCTACCCCTAGTGTCCAACAATGTATGGAATTCCATGGATGGATGCTTAGATAGGTGTATGGATGGATGGATATGGATTATCTTGTGATAAGATAAGGTGTTCGAATAAAGAAAACTCATTTGGATAGTGTTTCATGGCTCAAATAATGTTCGGTAGGATAGGACCAATGATAGTGACCCATGTCAAGATTTTTTGCCATAGCGAGGTGTAAAGTATGCAAAGTTCATCGGGGATCAAGATAATATATGGAAGATGGATGGCAATGGGTTGGATAAATAGTTCATGGATGAATGGATTTATTATGGATAACATGGATGGAATGTTGGTTTTTTGATGGATGAGATAAGATGATTTCACCTGAATTAGCACATATAGATGCTCGATTCTACACATGACGCATGTTTTCCAGGTTTTCATCATGGTACTTGTCTAAAGTGCAACTGTAGTGGTTTTCACTGGAGGACAATTTTTTTCTTTACTGTTTTCAATCCTTTTCTAATTCTTTTGATTGAATTTTTATATTTTTTGATTTTTTTGATTTATTTTATTTTTTTGAAAGATCTTAAGCTCATGTTGAACCATCTAGTTGAATTGATGTAGATGCTTATGTCATAATGTTCCATTGATATCCTGTTTGATGAATTTGCTTTGCCAAGATATGTGCACTTGAATGCAACTTTTGAGATTCTTGATCTACTTTGTTCATATCACAGTTAACTGTCTTTTTGTGTGCATCACAATAGAATGCCTTCTAAATCCTTATGATGAAGGGTCATTGCCAATACATGTTCAATGTAAGAATTGGATATCATTCGTGGAGGCATAGATGAAGTGTGTTTAGGAATAAAATATGGATTGGCTGATAGTTTGGAACCTTTGACTCTCCAAACATGGGAAGATAAGCAATAATGGAATTTGGATAAGTATTACAGGAATTAGGACCAATTGCTTGATATACTTTTTACATTGCTTGAAAAGCCTACTTTTTCTTTTATGGACATCTTTGATGGATACTTTTCCCTTTTTATTTTTTCCCATAGTTTCTTTGACTAATGGAGTTTGATAAGGATAATATTTCTTTGTATTCTTTAGTATCCATGTGTATTTGATTTGTCCATTATGCTTCACAACTTCTTTTTCTTTGATAATGTTCTTTGTGCTTTGATTAAAATATTTCTTTTGATTTTAGTCCCAATTCATGGATGGGGGTGATGGGTGGATGAAGATTCATGACATGGTTGGTTGTAGTATTGGCATCGGTTTCATCATAAGGATTCTTCATGCCCCTTATGTCAAAATTTGCATGAGACATAATTGCCCCCAGTATGGTGGTAGTAGCACCTTTGTTCCTTGATTCTTTTTGTTTTGAGATGTCTTGTTTAGTAAGCCTTCTCTAATAAATAACCATTGTAGATGGCGTTATTTCAATTTGTTGCTTTGCTAACTCTAGAATATCCTAGTCTATCTAACCCATTTCCTTGAGTGAATAATGTTGGATATCTTCATACATGATGTCCTCAATCTGAATTTGGGATATATTTGATCCTGATATTGATAATTTAGTTTGACTGTAGGAATCAATAACCTGCTCTTTTTGTGTAATAATGTTAAGAGTCAAGGAATCTTGTTTTGAATGAATATCATCTACGTGTACATCCAAAGAAAGAATCTCATGGGTACATGGAGGAGTATGTGCTATGCGACTGTGATCATCATTTGTGACATCTCATATAGATTTCAAAGTGTCCATTAGATCATTATAGTAGCTTGGAGATACAAATTCTTGATCTCGAATGATTTTAGAATTCCTTTCGACATGCTTTGGATCAAGTTCTTGACATGGATCAGTTTCAAAGGATGGATTTTTTATAAAGGGTTCTTGGATATCTTCATTAGGAATGGGAAGTGGCTCAATATCCTCTTGATCTTTGAGTAGACTTGGATAAAATGTTGAGTTGAAGATTCCTTCAATATCTGTAACCATGAGATTGAAGGATGTCAATATGTCCTAGAAAGGACCATTGCCAAAATTTGGTGAAAGATGTTGATCATGCTTTGGAATGAATTATTGAGATATGTCCTCTAACTCATTGGATGATGTAGAGGTATTTTCAACATGATCATTGGTCGAAGGATCGCTGATAAATAATGTTAACCCTCCTTTGAATAGATCATTGTTGGATATTGTTGAGGGGTATTTATCATGATAAAAAAGTGAGTCTTGATGTATGTTGAGTTGATCTTCAGATGGGGTAGAGATATCTTCAAGGTTCTCATTGATGGATAGATCTTGATCTTTATTTTCAACAATTCTGGTGGAGAGATTTTCACTAGTATCGCTAGTGGTTGAATTCTATTCATTATCCCCAATAGTTATTTTTTTTGATCAATAAGGTCTTGGATGATATTTTTGAGTCAAATACAATTTGATGTTGTGTGTGACCCCTTTATTTTATGATAATCATAAAGGTGGTTTTCATTGTACCATAGTGGTTTCACTAGGGGTTCTTGATAGTTATCATAGATGGGTATTTTGATGAGATTCTTGTTTACCAATTGTTGCATGACTGATTCGATTGGTGTCCCAAGTGGTGTGTGCTTTCATTTTATTCCTTGTGAGATTTGACCTTGTGGTAATTAAGTTTAGAGATGTGGTGATTGATTTTGGACAATTTTTTATTTGGGAGGATACTTAGATTTGGCAAGATAGGTTGAAATTGAACATTGTTTTGGTTGGGAATCACATTTCCTTGATTTAGGTAACTTTGATTTTGCATGGTGTTACCTTGACTTGGATCAATACATGGAGTGACTAACATATTGTTTGGACTTTGAACAATACTTTTATGATTTGAAAACATATCTAT